>NQII01008490.1:0-50052 GCA_002778355.1 Clitarchus hookeri | reverse complement strand
GCTATGCCTAAGGATTTCAGGAATATTGTGTAAGTGAAGAGTTCGCCATCTATCCATCTTTTGTTCAGCAATATTTAAGATAATGACATTTGGAGCAGCCCAGTAAAAATAAGTTGTGTATACAACACGTATGCATATATACCTATAAAATTTGTGGGTTACAACACAGGGACTGCGTATAGAAGTGAAAACTGAGGAGGAAATATACCTACGATTTTGTATTATGATCAAACGTTTGGTCTAAGCGGCCTCATGAACCTAGCGTATAATCACCAAGTTACATTGCAAGTATTGTGACAAAACTTCACGCCACGATTACTGCAGTTGATATTGAGATGCAGAATGACGTGCAAGGTAATATATTGTGGGGCGTGTGGCCGCACGACAGTGAATGTACGGCGGAGAATTTAAACATCTAATGTAAATCCCACCCGCTTAACAAAGTGTCATGGCCTGCTATTGTGGACCGCTAGTTCTACTTTCATGAAAGAGCTGGATCACTGACCCCCGAATTTTCAAAACTCGCTTTTAGCATACAACTTAGAGTACTTAACCGTGCATTTCAGACAAAACAACAAAATATAAAAAAACAACCAGATAATCCTAAACTATCTTTATATCAGCCGACTTAAGGGAAAAATAGTAAAAAATCATAATATTTGTACCTGTTCTGGTGCGATTAGTTCAAACGCTGTTTTAACCCTGCAGATGGGGATATTTTGTGTCAAAGGGCTGTTAATGGCAATTTTTTTGCGTAAAACAAAACTGGCTACACCAAATACGGCCGTTTTAACTAAAAAAAAAATGACCGATTTGATAGCGAAAAAGTTTGTTTTTGATGTTAAAACTGTTGTCTTTTGTGTAAACAGTTTTTTTAAAAACAAACAGCGCTCATGTGTAGCATTAAAAGAGACGTTTGAAATAATTGCACAATGAATATTTAAAAATTACAAGATTTCTCCCATTTTTTCGTTGAGTCGACTGATATAAAAATGAGTATTGGGATATATATATTTTTAATTTTGTATAAAACGTGTGGTTTAATCCTGTAAAGGGCATGCTAAAACTGTGGTTTGAAAATGTCGGGGTCAGTGGTCCAGCTGTTTAATATATTAACTACTTTTATCTTAGTAATGTTGAGTGACGTGTGTGTATTAATGGGTGCTGCCGTTACATGATGTATCACATGTGGAACTTTAAAATACGTAATTTGCTGCCTTCGTCACAGCACTATTGTGTATCTGGTGCGGAGTTCCACACAAACGTAACACTGGATTCGTGGCGCCCCTGAGACTAAACGTTTGGTCACAATACAAAATGACACGTATTTTTTCTTCACGATTTTTATTTCCCTACTAAACTCCGGTGTTTCAGCACGCCATTTTAAACATGTTGTAAAATTGTTAATTTATAGAGAGAGATAGATATATAGAATGATAATGAGTGAGAGAGAGATAACAGATGTTCGTAGTCAATCCTACATTTGACCATAATGTTATGAAAACTTCCACTGACTGCATCACAAATTTATGGAGTAGCAAATCTTAAAATAGTACGTGAATTGAACATAACTTCATGATCAACGGTAGAGAATCTGGTGTACTTTTACAACTAAAAGAGAATATTTAAATTTTCTGCAAAGTTGAATTGTATATACAGTAGTTACTACAGAATTTCCCCTTTTTAAGTTTGCTTCCGCTATTGTTTTAGTCATTGTTTACGTTGCGAAACAATTTTTCCACCGTAAACATACGATGTTCGTGAGAAGAGCTGACGACATCATTTAGCGCGGGGCCACGGTAATGTAGTGGCCAGAGTACTCGCCTCCCACCAANGTAAGTGAAGAGTTCGCCATCTATCCATCTTTTGTTCAGCAATATTTAAGATAATGACATTTGGAGCAGCCCAGTACAAATAAGTTGTGTATACAACACGTATGCATATATACCTATACAATTTGTGGGTTACAACACAGGGACTGCGTATAGAAGTGAAAACTGAGGAGGAAATATACGTACGATTTTGTATTATGATCAAACGTTTGGTCTAAGCGGCCTCATGAACCTAGCGTATAATCACCAAGTTACATTGCAAGTATTGTGACAAAACTTCACGCCACGATTACTGCAGTTGATATGGAGATGCAGAATGACGTGCAAGGTAATATATTGTGAGGCGTGTGGCCGCACGACAGCGAATGTACGGCGGGGAATTTAAACAACTAATGTAAATCCCACCAGCTTAACAAAGTGTCATGGCCTGCTGTTGTGGACCGCTAGTTCTACTTTCATGAAAAAGCTGGATCACTGACCCCCGAATTTTCAAAACTCGCTTTTAGCATACAACTTAGAGTACTAACCCGTGCATTTCAGACAAAACAACAAAATATAAAAAAAAACCAGATAATCCTAAACTATCTTTATATCAGCAGACTTAAGGGAAAAATAGTAAAAAATCATAATATTTGTACCTGTTCTAGTGCGATTAGTTAAAACGCTGTTTTAACGCTACGGACGGGGGTATTATGTGTCAAAAATGTTGGTAATGGTAAAATTTTGCTCAAAACAAAACTGGCTACATCAAATACGGCCGTTTTAAATACAAAAAAAGACCGTTTTAATAGCGAAAAAGTTTGTTTTTGGTGTAAAAACTGTCGTCTTTTGTGTAAACAGTTTTTTTTTAAAACGAAAACACTCATGTGTGGCGTTAAAAGATACGTTTGAAATAACTGCACAATGAATATTTAAAAATGACATGATTTCTCCCATTTTTTCGTTGAGTCGACATTTATAAAGATAAGTATTGGGATATATAAATTTTTTCTATTTTATCTAAAACGTGTGGTTTAATCCTGTAAAGGGCATGCTAAAACTGCGGATTTGAAAATTTCGGGGTCAGTGGTCCAGCTGTTTAATATATTATCTACTCTTATCATAGTAATGTAGAGGTGTGTGTGTGCGTATAAATGGGTGCTGCCTTTACATGATGTATCACATGTGGAACTTTAAAATACGTAATTTGCTGCCTTCGTCACAGCACTATTGTGTATCTGGTGCGGAGTTCCACACAATCATAACATTGGATTCGTGGCGCCCCTGAGACTAAACGTTTGGTCACAATACAAAATGACACGTATTTTTTCTTCACGATTTTTATTTCCCTACTCAACTCCGGTGTTACAGCACGCCGTTTTAAACATGTTGTAAAATTTTTAATTTATAGAGAGAGATAGATATATAGAATGATAATGAGTGAGAGAGAGATAAGAGATGTTCGTAGTCAATCCTACATTTGACCATAATGTTATGAAAACTTCCGCTGACTGCATCACAAATTTATGGAGTAGCAAATCTTAAAATAGTACGTGAATTGAACATAACTTCATGATAAACGGTAAAGAATCTGGTGTAGTTTTACAACTAAAAGAGAATATTTCAATTTTCTGCAAAGTTGAATTGTATATACAGTAGTTACTACAGAATTTTCCCTTTTTAAGTTCGCATCCGCTATTGTTTTAGTAATTGTTTACGTTGCGAAAAAATTTTTCCACCGTAAACATACGATGTTCGTGAGAAGAGCTGACGAAATCATTTAGCGCGGGGCCACGGTAATGTAGTGGTCAGAGTACTCGGCTCCCACCAAGACGAAGCCATGTTCGACTACCTAGGNCCTAGGTAAGGGGGGGGGGGGCAGCGATCGCCAGAATTTTTGCATGTGAGGAAAAACCTGTAGGACATTGCGTTTTACCGGCACTCCCATTTCCCCCGCTGCTCAAAATTTGCACCACTTCACCTTCGCCGACACTCCAGAGCTCGCTGTTCAAGTGCAGACCAGAGAAACCTCTCCAACTGAACTCTCAAATACACTTTTAGCCTTGGATCTCCTCTTTTGAAGTAAGTGCTTCGCCGTTCAAGTAGTAGAAGCGATCAGAGTGTGTTTTTTTAGCATCCTTAATTTTTCTTTCGTTAGTAGCCGTGTATCTTTGAGAGGATACCTTTTTGGTAATTGTCTGGCATGTCAGAATTTTTTTATCGCGGTAATGAACATCTGTGGTTCACAGGAAGCTGCCTAAGGCATGCAGCAGTTGAAACCATCCTATCGTAAATGTGGATATGAGAGAATGTGTTTTGAAATACCTCTAGACATTATATCTATTAGCGAAAATTGGGTGTTCCTAATGGTTACCTTCCAAAGCTTCCACATTTATGCGTGGAAGCTAACCGGGGGACAGCTTATCTTGTATACAAAGAGTTTGAAAAGGTTACCGACAAACCTAAGGACCATAAATATAGGGCAGAATAGAGCAACTTTCGACCAGGAACCCATGGTCTTCAAAGTGACCCTGAGTCAGTACATGAAAATGATTGATTGGATCGACCATCTGCACATTGTGACGATGTCGAATGCTACAAAGAGGAGTTGGTTTGCTTACAGTAGTAGAGTTGACTGTGATCTTGTGTTGTTTCTCGTAATAAACGGGTAATTCGTTGCTTCATTTGTTTACGTGAGCTTGGTAAGTATGAGCCCAGAAGATCATCGATCAGTTGTCTATGTCCTACAGTAAGTTGGTGTTAACTGGGGTAATACGTGAGCAGTTCACGATACTGTGTGCTTTATGCAAATGTTGATGCCGAGGTGCGGAACATCCTGGATAGCACGTATCCGGGACGTTGGATCGGAAGCAGAGATCCACTTGCGTGGCCAACCCGTTCACCGGACTTGACGCCCCTTGGTTACTTATTTCGGATGAATATCGAACTTTTAGTGTAGGAGATACCAGCGGACGATGCAAAAACACTAGTAGACTGGATGCTTGAAGTATCTGACGTGATGTATCTAATGCCTGGGGTATTTGACANGACGATGCAAAAACACTAGTAGACTGGATGCTTGAAGTATCTGACGTGATGTATCTAATGCCTGGGGTATTTGACAGTTTGTGCCAAGGTTTCGTTCGACGGTGCAATTACTGCATCAAGTTCTGCAACTTTTGTAAACCCAAATACATAACTGTACCCTGGTCATAACAAATCGTATGCAATTTAACAGCATTTAATTGGCATGTAGTCAAACACGCAGACTATGTCCTTGCTTTTGCGCGGACTGGGCCTCCGCCTAAGNGAATGTGTTTTGAAATACCTCTAGACATTATATCTATTAGCGAAAATTGGGTGTTCCTAATGGTTACCTTCCAAAGTTTCCACATTTATGCGTGGAAGCTAACCGGGGGACAGCTTATCTTGTATACAAAGAGTTTGAAAAGGTTACCGACANTTTCCACATTTATGCGTGGAAGCTAACCGGGGGACAGCTTATCTTGTATACAAAGAGTTTGAAAAGGTTACCGACAAACCTAAGGACCATAAATATAGGGCAGAATAGAGCAACTTTCGACCAGGAACCCATGGTCTTCAAAGTGACCCTGAGTCAGTACATGAAAATNATATAGGGCAGAATAGAGCAACTTTCGACCAGGAACCCATGGTCTTCAAAGTGACCCTGAGTCAGTACATGAAAATTATTGATTGGATCGACCATCTGCACATTGTGACGATGTCGAATGCTACAAAGAGGAGTTGGTTTGCTTACGGTAGTAGAGTTGACTGTGATCTTGTGTTGTTTCACGTAATAAACTGATAATTCGTTGCTTAATTTGTTTACGTGAGCTTGGTAGGCACGAGCCCAGAAGATCATCGATCAGTTGTCTATGTCCTACAGTAAGTTGGTGTTAACTGGGATAATACGTGAGCAGTTCACGATACTGTGTGCTTTATGCAAGTTTTGATGCCGAGGTGCGGAACATTCTGGATAGCACGTATCCGGGACGTTGGATCGGAAGCAGAGATCCACTTGCGTGGCCAACCCGTTCACCGGACTTGACGCCCCTTGGTTACTTATTTCGGATGAATATCGAACTTTTAGTGTAGGAGATACCAGCGAACGATGCAAAAACACTAGTAGACTGGATGCTTGAAGTATCTG
This sequence comes from Clitarchus hookeri, assembly GCA_002778355.1. NCBI lineage: Eukaryota > Metazoa > Arthropoda > Insecta > Phasmatodea > Phasmatidae > Clitarchus > Clitarchus hookeri. The sequence continues at coordinate 44,070 of NQII01008490.1, read as the reverse complement.
ACGTGATGTATCTAATGCCTGGGGTATTTGACAGTTTGTGCCAAGGTTTCGTTCGACGGTGCAATTACTGCATCAAGTTCTGCAACTTTTGTAAACCCAAATACATAACTGTACCCTGGTCATAACAAATCGTATGCAATTTAACAGCATTTAATTGGCATGTAGTCAAACACGCAGACTATGTCCTTGCTTTTGCGCGGACTGGGCCTCCGCCTAAGTCTATAATTTGTCCTCGCTCCATTAACCACAGCACGGCAGCACTGTGTTGCCAGGCCACACTCAGGTGACGGTGGAAAAGGGCATTGAGCAGAAGAGGCATATGTATTCGCTTCTTTACTTTCAGAGCTGTGGTGGTGTAGTGGTCAGACTGCTCGCCTCCCATCAAGATGAAGCGGGTTCGATGCCTGTTGACTTCAAGTACCTTGTCTACATGTTTAACTGCATACCAATGCAATTTTGTTAAGTCGTTAACAATTTATTATGCACAGGAAACAGTTATTTACTCGCGTTTAGATAATCTATTCGAATTGGTGCAGGCATTGCACCGTCCAACGAAACTTTGTTTCTCTCTCTCTCTCTCTCTCTCTCTCTCTCTCTCAATTACCCCAGGTACTAGAGAAATGACGTCAGATGCTGCAATTATTAGGGCTATTAGTGTTTCTGCATCGTCCACTGGTATCTCCTACACTAAAGGTTTGATATACCCCCAAAAGAAGTAACCAAGGGGCGTCAATTCTGGTGAACGGATTGGCCATGAAAGTGGATCTTGACTTCAGATCAAACGTTCAGGGTACAGGCTATCCAGGATGTTCCGCAACTCGGCATCAAAATGTGCATACAGCACACAGTACCGTGAACTGCGCCCCTATTACCCCAGTTAACACCAACGTACTACGGAACATAGTACGTTGCACGGGTACAGAGCTCCAAGACGTAGTAACCACAGAAATTATCGGACGGATTCAGTCTTGGCTAAGAAAAGCAGTTACAACGAGAAACAAATGCGCCTTCCTAAGGCTGGATAACGAAAAGAAAGTATGCGTAAGAAGGGATTAATTAACAGGTACTGTAGCAAATTTCATACTTGAATCTCCCTCCAAATATATTAAAATTTTTCACATTCTTGGTTTTCTACCATATCTTACAACAAATCAGATTACTTCATTTGTAAAGGGTTTAATATGGCTTCTTCTGAGCGACTTAGCATACGTAAGATACATCAAAATTTGAGGACTGACTTAAAAAGAATTATTATACATAATTGTTACTTTTACAAGTCAACAAAATAATAGAGCAGGTTATTTCTTATGTCTTCATTTTTCACAGTCAACTAATTGCAAAGTAAAATTCCTAAGTTAATATATAGATACAAATGAGTTTGAATCACCCGAAGTCACGCTCATTCAATTAATAGTTGTAAAAGTGCGTGGTAACATATTCAAATATAAGTATAGGCTATTCACGGTAAAGTGAGCACTTTTGAAATCCCTCTCATTTGGAATAATAGTCAATAAATATATTTAATTTTAGCCCTAGACACTGCGTTGATTACTTCAAATTAAATATTTATTTAAAAGGGTATTTAAAGGGTAAAAAATGGCTGAAATAAAAAAGTAACTAGGGCCTTAAATGTGCTCACTTCGACATTCAAAGTCATAATTTTACTCGCCTATTTCATTGGTGCCAAGCAGGACATGCTCATAATTTTGGGCCTAACTCGTTCATAAAGTTGGCTTGGTCATCCGAGTCTCTTGGTTGTTCACAATGTATGTTCGCGAACTGGACAGCTGCCGTGGTTTATAGTCACTGGGGCTAGGCTCTGAGTGCGGGGTAGTGCAAGTTGGGGGCAAAGACATATTTTGAAACACGGGGTCGTCCTGTTTTCGACTGTTGCGTCCCGTTGTCCCGAGAAAACTCTTCGGGGAAGATTTAGTCCCGTATTTTAGAGTTCCAAGATTTTGATAAAAAAATCGATGAGTTACAACTTTTGTTACATTACAAACACCGCTCTCCGTTATTACAGAGGACTGTAGACGCTTTGTAATTTACTCAATGCGAGTGATGGCAATACTGAAACGATGATAAGATCATTAGAACAGTGCGCATGCGTGGTACTCTTGGCTCACGCCATTTTAGTAGCTCGCTCCGAGAGAAACAGGACGGTGCTCGCGGATTATTAATTACTGCACGGCTGCTGTTGAAAAACATGGTTTTTTCAATTATCCTGTAGGATTTTTGAACATTGGAAATGCCGAAAAGAAAGTGAGAATTAACAGACGCTTTAAAAAGTGAATATATAAAGTGGACTGTACCGTTTGTGGTGCGATGTGGGAAGTTGGAATAATTTTTAAGGTAAGACTAGCATATGTGATGGAGTAGAGTGGAGAGTTTGGGGCTGATCTTAACATCGAGGCGTTCAGAGTCATTGGGGTGAATTGAGGTGAGTATCAAGCAGCGTCGGAAGCAAGGGTGGAGGAAACGGAAGATTCACGAGAAAACCCGCCCACATTGTTCAGCACAATTCCCATGAGCAAAATTCGAGGAGAGACCCCTCCGGGAATTTAATCAGGTTCGTAATGGTGGGAGGCGAGCGAACTAGCCGCTGCATCACCGCGGCCCCGCGTATGTGATGGATGCACATGCTAAACTTTCACCTTCAGTCGTAAAGCTGGACTCACAACCATCCGTCACAGCCGTCAGTCGCCCGTCCATCAGGCGGTCACGTGATCTTCCACCAATTGCAGGGTAACTTTTTTTTCAATCCATCAATCCGTCAAATATTTCACAAACTTTAACTTTCGACTGACCGACGAATGGGACACCGCCTTCTGACGAAATTCCGTAGATGCGAATACACCCATTGAAATAAAACCCAAGGCGGTGGATATGTGTATATTATCTTTGGTGGTAAATTCAGGAATTTAAAGAGTAAACAATAAATTAGTATAAATTTTTATAACGTTAAAAAATTATTTCCCAAAATTTTTCTCTTTTGAAAAAAAGTATTTTCAACCAAAATATACCTCCAAATAAAGAAAATCACGATGTTATGTTGTCACACTGAAATTTTTCCGTACATAAGGATTGACGGACGACGGATTGTTGTGAGTCGCTTTAAACTGACGGATAAAAGAACAAACGGATGAGTGACTGACGGGGGCGATGGATGGTTGTGAGTCCAGCTTAGGAAACCCGTATTATTTCCAATGTATCGGCGATCCCTAGGTAAAATCCATTCACAGTTATTTCCAAGTTTTCTGAAGCCCTGCTAAAGTTCTTCTTTTAGGATATTCTTCCGCCTCATTCAAACAAAGCTTAAGTAAGTCTAGAGAATTATACCAAAGGGACAGCGCACCGCTATCGTGCGCACAGAGTGCAACAATATTTTGCATAAGAACTACTATTTATTATTAGGCATTGCCAATACAGTTAAGTCCTTGCTTTAGTCATACTATTTATAAACTAAATTTTATTATTTATAGATAAAATATAAATAATAGTTCTATGTAACCAAACATAACGTACTCTTTCTTTAAAAATAGTATAAAATGCTTGTGATACACGACACACTGTATTTACGAAACAACCAAGCACGTCATATTTGAAGTGATTTTTGAAAGGTTTGATTCAAAGAGTGCGAAGGAACCGCAAGTAGACTATATAAGCACCGTTGGAAAGGGAGGGGGAAGGGAATTGCCCTCCCATTTGTAAGGCATGTTAAGTGGGTGGACTGGGAGAGGCTATTCCCGTCCGCCCACCGCCCCATAAAATTGTACGTGCGGAAGGTAGCACGCCTGCAGCCGCCCCATGAGCTGGCCGCTGAGTTACCCCCAGTAAGCCCGATTTAAGCCGTTCACGGTAAACTGAACTCTTTTGAAACTCTTGCTTAAGAGCTGCTTGTATGCACATTGTGTATTCTTCCGCGAGATGTAACAGTAGCATTGCTTCGGTTTCGTCACTTTATTCATGCATTGGAAAAGAGAAAGTATGAAATTATCAAATAAGCACATATTAAACATATTTTATAATTCCTCTACTTTAATAAAAAAAAGAAACATAAATTAAAAAAAAATGCAGTTCTCATAAATTTATACCACATACTTTTAACTCACAATTAATAAATTGAACTAGTTTCCCTTNAAAAAAAAATGCAGTTCTCATAAATTTATACCACATACTTTTAACTCACAATTAATAAATTGAACTAGTTTCCCTTCACCGTTACCAACTTCGCTGGGCACGTGCCACAAAGTGTACCCTTTAAAACATATGCATATTTGATACACTGGCACTTCAATTGACCGTGAACAAAATGACCGTAAAACACCCGTTTGAGCCTGTTTAACCATCACAAAAACATGCTTTAAAGAGAAATGGAGGAACTGAAAAACGTAAACAAGCGCGTAACTTTTAATAGCCTTTATCAGATTTAACTTCGTTCCCCAGCACAGGAGGATGGGAGGTCAAAGCAATGAATCTGCTGCCTTGTAGTGCACCTAAAACAGTNTAACTTCGTTCCCCAGCACAGGAGGATGGGAGGTCAAAGCAATGAATCTGCTGCCTTGTAGTGCACCTAAAACAGTAAAATTTTTAAGAGTTCAGGTTTTGTGATAGATTGGTTGAAAACTGGTTTTATACCCATCCAGGAATTTAAGTGATTAAGTGTAATTTATTGGCAAAACAAGCGTAAATATAATTACACATGGTTCTAGAGATTGCGTTGCCTTTTGTATGAAATGGCTTAAGGTGTAGTAATGAACATGAGTTTTACGGAAGTCATAAATGGTATAAATTATTATGTTAAAATTGAAATATATCTGTGAAGAAAGACGTAACGTTAGTGACTGCCTGTACAATGTGAGGGCATGTTTGATCTCGCTCGTTCGATCAGGAGACCATTATACAGCTAGCTAGCAATGCATTGCACAAAACTCGCACACTTTACGTAAATACACGAAGCGTCCGCGAATCAACGGTCCTATATGTGCAGCTGCACAAACCAGCCTAGAGGTTATAAATTATCTTAATTGCGACTTTTAAATATGATAACAGTGAACGCAAGGTACAAGTTATAAGAGAAGATAGTCTTTGTACTTTCATCTGATAATTTCCTTTGAAGCAAGTGCAGCTACTGAATAACAAAAATCACGGAGTCAACACTGTTACATACACTTTTTATTATGATAGTTTACACTTGAAAGTACATACGTATATCGCAACACGTGCATGTTGCCATGGATGAAAACCAAAACACACACTCAAACAATATGCGGCACAGTCTACTGCTAAAAACACGTTCATCAGTTGATGCACTGGCGGCAGGTATACTTCTCTAATTACAACAAACTTATTCCACGTGTCTCTTCGTCACTCTTTTCTGATCACATCCACACCTCGTACGCTCCTTCTGTTTTCTTGATATTAGACATGCACGACTACGCGCTTTTCTGAAGTCATTAAGAACGGTCACGTTAATGCGTTAGTCCGTGGGGTACTGTCCACTTACGTAGCTTTACTCCGTGTGTGGACGCAACGTGACAATACTGCTGCAGTTATAACCGAAGCGAGAGAGCGGTTTAACTGGATAGTCCGCTCATGCGCTGATCATAGCGGTCCGGGTGGTCTCAGCTCTCCAGTGTTCGAATGACGAAATGGAGTTTGTGCGAAGAGAGTGCTCTTTTCATGAACGAGTTTCACTGTACCGTTTTCGAGTATTTTAGCTCGCATGAAAAAGCTGCCCAATTACGTCCACATCAAGGAAAGGTAAGAAAATTAGGTGATCAAACTCGCTCGTTGCGCACCTCTATTCTATTCATAGATGTGACTCACGGTTGGCTCAGTTGTCGGCCACAAACCTCGTAACGCTGACACCGTCTGTCAATTATCTCTCCCCGGCAGGTGGTTGCTTTTTGTACGGGTAGCAAAGCGGATACTATCGTGGGCTGAGAGTTTTTTATTGGCCTTCTCTTTTCCTCGTACATACATATTTATTCCACCGACCTAATGGGACTCGGACCAACCTCGAACCGATGTCCGAACAACCAATATGTTGTTGCTAGTGTAAGAACTAGTAGGCCTTGGCAGACGANTTTCGACTGACCGACGAATGGGACACCGCCTTCTGACGAAATTCCGTAGATGCGAATACACCCATTGAAATAAAACCCAAGGCGGTGGATATGTGTATATTATCTTTGGTGGTAAATTCACGAATTTAAAGAGTAAACAATAAATTAGTATAAATTTTTATAACGTTAAAAAATTATTTCCCAACATTTTTCTCTTTTGAAAAAAAGTATTTGCAACCAAAATATACCTCCAAATAAAGAAAATCACGATGTTATGTTGTCACACTGAAATTTTTCCGTACATAAGGANGCAACCAAAATATACCTCCAAATAAAGAAAATCACGATGTTATGTTGTCACACTGAAATTTTTCCGTACATAAGGATTGACGGACGACGGATTGTTGTGAGTCGCTTTAAACTGACGGATAAAAGAACAAACGGATGAGTGACTGACGGGGGCGATGGATGGTTGTGAGTCCAGCTTAGGAAACCCGTATTATTTCCAATGTATCGGCGATCCCTAGGTAAAATCCATTCACAGTTATTTCCAAGTTTTCTGAAGCCCTGCTAAAGTTCTTCTTTTAGGATATTCTTCCGCCTCATTCAAACAAAGCTTAAGTAAGTCTAGANTTTCTGAAGCCCTGCTAAAGTTCTTCTTTTAGGATATTCTTCCGCCTCATTCAAACAAAGCTTAAGTAAGTCTAGAAAATTATACCAAAGGGACAGCGCACCGCTATCGTGCGCACAGAGTGCAACAATATTTTGCATAAGAACTACTATTTATTATTAGGCATTACCAATACAGTTAAGTCCTTGTTTTAGTCATACTATTTATAAACTAAATTTTATTATTTATAGATAAAATATAAATAATAGTTCTATGTAACCAAACATAACGTACTCTTACTTTAAAAATAGTATAAAATGCTTGTGATACACGACACACTGTATTTACGAAACAACCAAGCACGTCATATTTGAAGTGATTTTTGAAAGGTTTGATTCAAAGAGTGCGAAGGAACCGCAAGTAGACTATATAAGCACCGTTGGAAAGGGAGGGGGAAGGGAATTGCCCTCCCATTTGTAAGGCATGTTAAGTGGGTGGACTGGGAGAGGCTATTCCCGTCCGCCCACCGCCCCATAAAATTGTACGTGCGGAAGGTAGCACGCCTGCAGCCGCCCCATGAGCTGGCCGCTGAGTTACCCCCAGTAAGCCCGATTTAAGCCGTTCACGGTAAACTGAACTCTTTTGAAACTCTTGCTTAAGAGCTGCTTGTATGCACATTGTGTATTCTTCCGCGAGATGTAACAGTAGCATTGCTTAGGTTTCGTCACTTTATTCATGCATTGGAAAAGAGAAAGTATGAAATTATCAAATAAGCACATATTAAACATATTTTATAATTCCTCTACTTTAATGAAAAAAAGAAACAGAAATTTAAAAAAAATGCAGTTCTCATAAATTTATACCACATACTTTTAACTCACAATTAATAAATTGAACTAGTTTCCCTTCACCGTTACCAACTTCGCTGGGCACGTGCCACAAAGTGTACCCTTTAAAACATATGCATATTTGATACACTGGCACTTTAATTGACCGTGAACAAAATGACCGTAAAACACCCGTTTGAGCCTGTTTAACCATCACAAAAACATGCTTTAAAGAGAAATGGAGGAACTGAAAAACGTAAACAAGCGCGTAACTTTTAATAGCCTTTATCAGATTTAACTTCGTTCCCCAGCACAGGAGGATGGGAGGTCAAAGCAATGAATCTGCTGCCTTGTAGTGCACCTAAAACAGTTAAATTTTTAAGAGTTCAGGTTTTGTGATAGATTGGTTGAAAACCTTTTGTATGAAATGGCTTAAGGTGTAGTAATGAACATGAGTTTTACGGAAGTCATAAATGGTATAAATTATTATGTTAAAATTGAAATATATCTGCGAAGAAAGACGTAACGTTAGTGACTGCCTGTACAATGTGAGGGCATGTTTGATCTCGCTCGTTCGATCAGAAGACCATTATACAGCTAGCTAGCAATGCATTGCACAAAACTCGCACACTTTACGTAAATACACGAAGCGTCCGCGAATCAACGGTCCTATATGTGCAGCTGCACAAACCAGCCTAGAGGTTATTAATTCTCTTAATTGCGACTTTTAAATATGATAACAGTGAACGTAAGGTACAAGTTATAAGAGAAGATAGTCTTTGTACTTTCATCTGATAATTTCCCTTGAAGAAAGTGCAGCTACTGAAAAACAAAAATCACGGAGTCAACACTGTTACATACACTTTTTATTATGATAGTTTACACTTGAAAGTACATACGTATATCGCAACACGTGCATGTTGCCATGGATGAAAACCAAAACACACACTCAAACAATATGCGGCACAGTCTACTGCTAAAAACACGTTCATCAGTTGATGCACTGGTGGCAGGTATACTTCTCTAATTACAACAAACTTATTCCACGTGTCTCTTGGTCCCTCTTTTCTGATCACATCTACAACTCGTACGCTCCTTCTGTTTTCTTGATATTAGACATGCACGTCTACACACTTTTCAGAAGTCATTAAGAACGGTCACGTTAATGCGTTAGTCCGTGGGGTACTGTCCACTTACGTAGCTTTACTCCGTGTGTGGACGCAACGTGACAATACTGCTGCAGTTATAAGCGAAGCGAGAGAGCGGTTTAACTGGATAGTCCGCTCATGCGCTGATCATAGCGGTCCGGGTGGTCTCAGCTCTCCAGTGTTCGAATGACGAAATGGAGTTTGTGCGAAGAGAGTGCTCTGTTCATGAACGAGTTTCACTGTACCGTTTTCGAGTATTTTAGCTCGCATGAAAAAGCTGCCCAATTACGTCCACATCAAGGAAAGGTAAAAAAAAATTTGGTGATCGAACTCGCTCGTTGCACACCTCTATTCTATTCATAGATGTGACTCACGGTTGGCTCATTTGACGGCCACAAACCTCGTACCGCTGACACCGTCTGTCAATTATCTATCCCCGGCAGGTGGTTGCTTTTTGTACGGGTAGCAAAGCGGATACTATCGTGGGCTGAGAGTTTTTTTATTGGCCTTCTCTTTTCCTCGTACATACATATTTATTCCACCGACCTAATGGGACTCTGACCAACCTCGAACCGATGTCCGAACAACCAATATGTTGTTGCTAGTGTAAGAACTAGTAGGCCTTGGCAGACGANTGACCAACCTCGAACCGATGTCCGAACAACCAATATGTTGTTGCTAGTGTAAGAACTAGTAGGCCTTGGCAGACGAATGAATGTCTTGCTAATTCGTGACCTTTAGGAAAGGTTGTTCGTCCTGTGTTGTCTAACCTTATTATGGTAATTTACTTTCAAGGGAATTGTGAAGAATGTTGCGTAGGTAGGTAAGTTAGTAGGTAGAGCCTAACATCTCATCGGCAGCGAGATCATTAGAGTCGGAGCAAGTTGCTCAAAGAAGCAGGAGGGGGGGGGGATAGTCCACGGCCTGTAGTAAGGAACCATCCCAGCATTCGCCCGGAACGATCTCTGGAAACCATGGAAAATAGAAATCAGGATTGCAGGACCAGGCATCGAACCCATCTCTTCCCTAAAGGAAGTCCATTGGTTAGTTACTGCGCCACATCCTTCGGTAGTGAGTAGTGAAGCGAATACAAACTTCTCCCACTCATGCCCATTTTCCCCTCCAGGTGTGTGTCTGCTGGCAACGCAGAGCTGCCGTGCTGTGGTTAACGGAGCGAAGACAATCGTACTTCCGCGAGGTCGTGACTGTTGGTCAAGAAAGCGGCTCGTCCCTTGCGTCGGGTCAATAAATGCGAGTAGAGTGAGCCGTCCTTAATATGGGCCACAGTGGCAGATGTTCCTACAAATGGAGCCGTTTGTCTGGTTGGAAGGGCTGAGTCNAGCCGTCCTTAATATGGGCCACAGTGGCAGATGTTCCTACAAATGGAGCCGTTTGTCTGGTTGGAAGGGCTGAGTCGAGCACCGAGCGAGGTGGCCCAGTAGTGACTCACTAGACTCGCATTCGGGAGGACACGGGTTCNGTAGTGACTCACTAGACTCGCATTCGGGAGGACACGGGTTAGATTCCCGGTCCAGCCATGGTTTCCCGAAATCACTCCGGGCGAATGCTGGCATGCGTACTAAACAAAGACCATGGCAGATTCTTTCCCATTCTTTACACACGCCCTCTTTCGTGAGCCTACTCCGTCTCTAGTGACCTTGCTGTCGACGAGACGTTAAGCCCAACTACTTACCTACAGGGTATTCACGGTTAAGTCAGCAATAACAAATATATTTCATTTTGGCCTTCAACGTTAACTTTCAAGTGCGATGGAAACTACACATTGTGTTTATTACTTACATAACAATATTTATTAAAAAAATACTGTTAAAACAACAACAAATTGCTGAAATAAAACGTAACTAAGACCTCAAAAGTGCTCACTTAACCGTGAACAGACTTAACCTACCTACCGAGTCAAGCAGAGGTTTATAACTCAACGCACACAAGCAGTGACGCATAAACTGAGAGGATCTGCATGATAAGTCCCGAATCTTGCGCCATCGCCAATCGTGTGAGTTTATATATGAAGCTCCCGTGCTTGGCAGAAAGTTTCAGATGGTGTTGGGGTCATGGACATGGCTTGTAAATGCCACTCAACCTATCTGTATTGTGTGTAAGGCCTACCTATGGTTTGTACGAGAAGCTGAGATTCGGACTATCAAGTGGCCCCCGTCGCCAAGTGACCTACCTGAAAGCCAGTCTGGCGGGTAAACCCCATTGACTTTCGTGAGTAGTGTCCGTTTGTGCCACGGAAGGCCACGGCAGTGGTTTATGATTACAGAGAAACGGCCTGCGGTGTGACTTAGGTAGCAATAAAACCATTTGTAGAAGTCAAATTGATATCGGTCTCATGTAGGGTGCAGCCTCAGAGAAATAGTATATACTAAGTGTTACCTAATCAATTTACTTGAAAAATATTTATTTGCACTGAACAATATTTTGTTTGCTCAACTAACCTGCTCTTGATTGAAAAAAAAAGCATTCGTTTCATTCAACCAAATAAATCATTTAAAAATAATTTGTTGAGCCGAACATAATTTTGATTGNAAAAAAAAGCATTCGTTTCATTCAACCAAATAAATCATTTAAAAATAATTTGTTGAGCCGAACATAATTTTGATTGTTCCAACATAATCTACGTGTATTTAGCACAGAAAAAAATATTTGACAAGTAATTTCAACTGAAGTTAGAGTAAAAGTTATAAATATAAAGGTGGCAGATTCAAGTGAATTATTTTGTTTCGAGTGAATACGTATTTGGTTAACTGGAAGAGTCTGATACGTGTATTATTACAGAATTTGTGGCGACAACAAAATCGGCTTGGCCCGTCACTGGCACTTATTTGGTTGGCCACAGGGCAACCGGGTCATTTGATCGTCTTCGTTCGAAAATACAGCTCGAGAGGTTGTTTCTAATTTTCGTCACAGTTAGGATAGTAACAGAGTATGCGAGTGCATTAAGTGCTGAATAATAACGGCATATATAATCTGAACTAAACAGTTCCCACAGGAAGCGGAAAATAACTGCTGCAAATCTTCAAATATTTATTTTCGACCATTTACTATGTACTTTTTCTACTTGCCGGATTCAACTCCGGCCAGTGGGTTTCACGTCTCTGACTTTAAAGATACCAATTCACATGCTTTGGTTGCCGACATGTTGATGCCCGAGACATGCAAGTGTTGCAGATATCCCACAGTACGTATTCATTACGCGATAGCTCGACTGGTCCCACTTCGTACATTATTCGTCCAATACGGATGGCCGGGAAGGCGGAAGCAATGTTAATATTTGCATTTACATTTCATCGATTGCCAGTCTGAGGAATTTTTACTCTGTCCGATCCCGGCACTAGTATAAAACAAGGGATATTTGGCACTGTCGGGTAGCTTACACCACGGTTTACGAGGTCAGTAAGCTAAGATGAAGGTACGTCTTAGTCAAGCAGGAAGTCTGGAGTGGTTGGACTTCGCGAGGCGTCCGCTTTGAAATATGGAGTGGAGGAGATTCCTCCAGTCCTTCCTTCTCGTACCGGAGCTGCCGACGTTACAATTCTTTGCATAACGAAGTATGCAATCTTGTAGTATATTGCCTCGGCGCGGCGTTGGCCGTGTTGCAAGTGATATATTATGTTGATAAATATCGCTGCACCTTCCTGCTCAAAGAATTCTCGCCGACTCTCTGCAAGTGAACGTCATGCAACTATTCAGCTCATGGCATGTGCACGCGTGGATACTAGTGAGGTAGTAAAACAAGTCCTGCCCCCCCCCCCCACACTTAAACCTGCATAATAAAGTGCCGCTGTATGTCGTCAGAGCCTTACGTACTCCAAAGCTATTCTACGCCACTGGCTGCTTTACTTAAATGTGCTTAATTAAGGACTGAAAAATATTATTGATTGGTATCAGAGTAATAACATACATAAGTAATTTTTAACGAATCTCNGCTTAATTAAGGACTGAAAAATATTATTGATTGGTATCAGAGTAATAACATACATAAGTAATTTTTAACGAATCTCTGTTTTTTAAAGCTACTAGAAAAAGTTTTGTTTAAAAAAGTAATTTTTATTCAATATATGCAGAATGATAAATGATGAGTTACCGCCACTCACAGAGCTCCTTCGTTAGGTAATTTTAAGCCAAATGTGTCGTTTAATAGTGGGTTCTAGTCCCAATATTTACAGAGTAATTCGAAAATTTTGAAGATGGAAAAAATATAACATTTTCAGAAGTAAAAAAAAAATATATTATCGGACTATATTTTTTATAATTCCGCACCAATACCATATCGGTGTATCTTTCAGTGTAAATGTGCATGGAATTGCACCACATTTACTACATCTCACAACCAAAGGATACAACCACAATAACTGAGCAGGAACGCGCCGAGTTCACGCAGTACACAGTGAAACAGACAGTCAATTGACGATAGTCAAGGTCACATGCTGTGCACGGCAACAGTCAAATGAGCAGCAACAAGTCACGAGNCAGACAGTCAATTGACGATAGTCAAGGTCACATGCTGTGCACGGCAACAGTCAAATGAGCAGCAACAAGTCACGAGCTGTTCCCTATATTGTGGCTTCAAAGTATCTATTTACTCTGTAAATATTGCGAACAGGACCTATATTTATATGACATAATTTTCTCCCCGTGAATTATCCGGTAGAAATTTCAGTATTATGCAGTTTTCGATAATATAATTTTATTAAGTTTAAGAAAATTGCAACACTAAAACTGCTGTTCGTTCAACATCTGATGCAATGAATTAATATGAAATGTAAGTATTTTATAAAAATCCAAATTTCATTTTACAATTTTAATTTGAACCGAAAAATGTAAAAAAACATTATAGAACGTGATAACTGTTTTAATGATCAGATAAGTGAAGAATACACTGTACACCTCATTTTACATCCTACGTAAACTGAAAACAAAAATGCGGAAATGGTTCACGAGCAGTTATTTGAAGCCAGTACTGCAGATTGTTAACCCGAACGGTAAAGTGAGTTTCGCTAACCACGCGATGGCAATTCATGACTGGATGTCGCAACTTGCTCCTTCTGCAGCAAATATATGTCGAGACGTAGTGCAGGAAAAAAAATCCTCAGAAAAGAATGCGAACCAGCTCTTTCCAAAACTGGTTTCGAAACTAGAAGTAGCAAATATATTTAAGCCGTTTGAAAGTTGACACGCTATATTGCTGACAGCAGCGGGGGAAAAAAAAATCTGATGGTGGAAAATAAATTGTAAGGAAGCTTACATCTCACTCCACACATTCCATTGACTTTTACGTGCCTACTCAATAAATCAACTTTCAATACGTTACACATTTTGTTTGGAATAATTCGCTACGTAACTGCACCAGTTAATAATTCAATTGTTTGTTTTAATACTGCAAGTAAAATTTAATGAAGGAGAAATGCTTATACTTTAATGGGAGATATATGCATATCAGAACAGGCCCGTGGTTGGAGCGCTCAATGGACTGTGATTCTCACTGGGGCTTGTAGCGGACACTGACATACTGAGCCGATTTAATCGTAACATTACGTTTTTTTCTTAATATACATTCCATCACTGCTGCACCGCTCTCTCATCTCACCTCATCCATTCTTCGGACTGACCGGAAGGATACACTGGTAAGAATTTTATTTATTCACGGGAATTTTTACGGAAATGTACACGTAATACACGGAAACGCCACCCGTTATGACGATAAACGGAGCTGAGTTCCGCATATACNTTTTACGGAAATGTACACGTAATACACGGAAACGCCACCCGTTATGACGATAAACGGAGCTGAGTTCCGCATATACTAAATATAGAAAGTCTCCGTATTACGTAGACGTGGTTTAGGATCTCTGGAACGGACAGTGCCGACTCAACTCAAGGCGTTCTTCGCCCCTGTAACCAGACAATTATAGTACCTGTGGTTGTTACGATATACATGGCACATACAACTATTAGTTCAAACATCAAAAATTAGCATCAGGCACATGTTACAGATGCACTTAAAGCACGCGGACATTATTATAAACTGAAAAAGGTGCGTATGTCAGATTTCCAGAAACATATTTACACCGCATATTGTCGCAAGAAGGCCATAGGTAAGTGGTGAGTCACGAACTCGGAAATTATTGATTCGTTCTCAAAACTCGCCCCAGAAAAAAATATGTATTTAAATTTGTTTAAATACCTTTTTTTTTTTTGAAAGTTTGCGACTCACATAAGGTTACATATTTTCTTATAACTTTAATTAAAGAAAAAAGTAAGTAGTAAATTCACGGAAGGTTTCCGTAATTGCTGGGGAAGTTTTGTAAAATTTACGGAAAGTTTATTATTACATTAGCAACTTGTACGTAATTTTACGGAGATCTGTGGATAATCTACTAAACTTTCCCGTAAAAAAATGAAATTTTTTGTAGTGTGTGTATATATACATAAATATATATATATATATATATATATATATATATTCACAGCACCCATACCACCCCTCTTTCACAGCAAAAAAAAAAAAACGACTCGGGGGGTTTGCGAAAAAAATTATGATAACTATACCCTATATGAATCATCGATTTGTAGAAATTCCATTCCCCCGAACATACCGATGGTAGAGGTACGGGGAATGAGCTTTTAAATTGCGAATGGGAACAGGGATAGTATATAGTATCGTTGGATAGATCGTCTGAAAGGAGACAACATTCACTAAGACATTTTTTTTCTGACGTATATAGTTTAGGCACAATACAATTAATTATGTAAGCATATGGTTTGTGACGTGCGAAGTTTACGCACAGTGAAACTGACTGAACACTATTTTGATTCTAACTACAATAAAATGGAAATCAACGAAACGTGTTTTTCTGGCGTGCATACCTAGTTTACGCACAATCAAAAGGACGTCGGGTGTACTGCAAGTACCCGCATGGTGTGAGGTAACTACTGTGAAATGGGAACTGGGAACACTCATTCGCAATTCTTCGCAAGTGTTCGAAATGTCGACCAGCCTGTATCAGACACGGCTCTGCTCTCCTTCTTACGTTCGCGGTCGCCAAAACCTCCCGTTTCCCCCCTCCTTTTCATTCCGCCTCTTGTCCATAATCACCTCGTTCAACCCTCGTCGGCTTTCAAGACCTCGACGTTAAGAGACACCCATATATCTTCACTTCATTTCACTCTTTACTTCAATCTGGGAGGCTGTTCATTGTTGAAAAACAACTGCGAAATTTCAATACTTTCCTCGCATAGCCAGGATGCTTTCTGAGCATTCTTTGTAAGCCTCCTAACCGAATCTACTCTAAGGCAACAAGTGAGTGATTTGTGTAGAACAAAGCGGATACTGCGCATGAAAGCAGTCGAATGCCATCGCATTCGCTTACGCTAAAAGTACATTTGATTGGGTTGATGGGAAGAAATATCTTTTATCTCCCGCGAAAGCAAAATTAAGCACTTTATGAAGCATACGACGCTCGTAAAAGTGGCGGCTTTACCGTGTTGCAGGCGGTTGAATGTATTTTTGTTTCGAAATACACTGTGATTACTTGTTCTGGGTGGTACAACATGCAGTATTGAATGCGGATATTTCTTAAAATTTTTGCCACCTTTATATCACGGTGCAATAATTTACCAATGTTAAATGAATTTGAGATGAAGAATTACCTTTCTTTGTTTTAAATATCTGAAAAAACTGGAGTAAGTGCAAATGAACTAATTACAAAACATTAATAAAAATTGTAGGTTTTATTAATGAAAAGTGTAAATTTTACGAGGACTGTAATACAGGTTTCCAAAAATTCCTATTACAGAAACCCAAATACATTATTTTGTCTTTAATTAAAATCTCCTGCAGCTATTTTTGAAAGCTTGCTATATTTAATCAATGGATTCAGAGCGCGAAAAACGTAAAAAATAAGACTATGTATAACACATACACGAGAGGTTTAGGCGTAAAATCGCTTTCAGATTTCACGGGAAAAGTTTAATTGGCAATACACTGAAGGGAACTTAATAAATATCGTCCAATCCGAACCGGTTTTACAACTTAACTTATAGGGTACTGTGATAGTGCACCACTCGACTTCACAGATATGCATGCATTAGAACAAGTGTCTTATCGCAGGTCGTCTGACAACACGAATGCTGTTGGCTGTGCGATTCCACTGCGCATGTATCAGCGTGTGAAAGACGAAGGCGAGCGCCAGCTGAACAGTTAAGGCTCCCGACAACCTGGAGCTTGAAATGCGTTGAAGTGTTTCAAATACTCGGTTGTTTTTTTTACGAAAGTATTAAACGTGCGTCAAATTTTCTGATCAACTTAAAGAATACGCACATCATACGAGGGCTGTTGAGCGCTTTCAAGACGCCATGAACATTAGAAACGCCATTTCAGAGCACTCCGAAATGGCTAAAAAATTATTTTTAAAAGCGCTGTATCTCAAAATATAAGCGTGAGATACACGCAAAACTCAAGGACCCTGAATTGAACCTTCTTACATTCTAAATCTGAAACAGTGACAATTGAGCCTGATCAGTAAAAATAGTGAAAATCGAGCGACGGATAATCAGTTCCTGATAACTTATTAATATGATGGCTTAATTTCACTGATTTATTTGTGATTTACACTCAATGTCGAGAATTCCACTGCCATGAGTCACTTTTTCCCTGTTCATTTCCTTGATTTGCCAGTCAGCAGTAGCTTATCAACTGACTTTCAGTGAATGTTGTTTCACTGATTGATATCGCGGATTCGAGCTCAGAGTGCACAGACGTCCCACCAACAAAACAATAGTCACCGCTGAAAGTCCCATCGGTACACGCCGGGCGACGAGAACACTGCGCGCTAGTTCAGAGCCTTGCTCTTAGCGGCGATGGGGGCACTTGACGCGCGTGGCAGTGTCGCCCTTACGCTTCTAGTTCTCGAACGCCCAATCGAGCACGTGGGGAAGATGATGGAACGGCGCCTGATATCCAGCTGGGTCTCGGCCGCGACCAACGCTCAGCTACGTCAACAAGTGCAGCAAGCGTGATATACCGTAGGAGACATGAGGCATCTTCACGACAGGTTCCATGCCAGAATTGCCTCATATGTGGCCGTTCGGGTGGTTACGCTCCTTATTAACGAGTCTGCTGCATGTGTTGCATTTCATGTTCTGGATGTCCTACAGACTTTGTATTTCTGTTCAGTATCCAAAATCACCTCCTTCTTTAGTACCGACTTTGGGGCAGATACTTGTATTCCTACGGAGTATTCTTAAATGCATTTCCACTACTGTAAATTCTAACTACGCCTGCAAGAATCTTCGTGATTTGAAATATTTCACATAACTTTTTTCACATGTCTTAAACTCTGTGCTCCATTGTGTTTTACGGGTACAGTTTACGAGGCATGAATTTGAGAAACGGCACTGTAATGCATTGCAGTGGAAATTCGAATCTCTTATAATATAACGTTCCTGTCAAGTTAGGTGGACTACGGTATTTTAACCTATCTCTAGTTTAACTCTTATTCGTCAGAATTGAACGATTTACTGTAATAATTTCAACCAATCACTTTAAAGTAAAAACAGGACCTTAGACCCAGACATTAAAAAACTGGAAAACTTATCATAATTGATTTTGTAAAAGACGTGGAAGAGATCGATACTCTTTCCCCATACGTCATTACGAAGCCCTGCTGTATGTCGCAGAAGACAGCTCAGAATATATCACAATATATGTGACACAGGACATATAAAAATTGACATTATCAACATAATGTGAATTATATATAAAGGAAGGACGGAGAATTAAACCACTGATCTCAAAAATAAATTAAATAATGGCAACAGAACGAGTAATCAAACGACAAACATCGAGGACATAATACATGCATATTAACCAATAACACTGGACGATACAACGGTCACAGAATATAAGAAAACAACAAAGAGATTCTTAAATGAAATGTTAGCGCGTCATTCAGGAAATGGCGTATGTTCTCGTCTTCAGGCATATTCTTATATGGCGTGGGCAAATCTTCGAGACGCAGATAACTTTAATGAACCGTAGCCATGAAGTCGGTATTTTTTCCCAGCTAAAGAATTTCAAAACACTTTGGGTTATGAGTGTTGATAAATGACTGAACGTTACGCTAAGACACCAACAGTTTTCCTCTCCATAGGGGGTTAAATTGATTTACCAGTGGGTTGTAACTTATCATCTGACTTTCTGTGAATGGTATTCCCCTGAATGATATCACTGATTTATTTTTAGAGTGTGTATGATTTTAATTATTGGATAAAGCATACTATGATGACTATAGTCCGGTTACGGTTACTTCCAACTTTTCTAATCTCTGAAAAAATTCTACTTTCAATATATTCTTCCGACTTGTGCAAACAAAGCTTAACCGAGTCTAGTAGCAATTACACCAGAGGGACAACGCACTGCATTCGTGAGCATCCTCCTGTGTAATCATATTTTGCATAAGGACTCTCTCTTACTAGACGTTACCAACACAGATATTGTGTTGTTTGAATGATGCTTGCAATGGGAGTGAATGATTGAGTGAAATATTTTGAACATACTCCATTGCTACATCATGTTTGCACAGAAAACCAAGTCTGAGACATAAAATAAACACAATAAACAAGCCAATAGTGACTGTAGTGAAAAAAATAATTAAAACGTATAATAAATACCACAAGGAAATTCCTCACATTTTAAACTATAATGGAAAAACAAATTTATTATAAATCTCACAAAATTCCTTTTGGGATTTATTATACGTTTTACTTATATATTTCGACTACACCACTCTTGGAATGTTTTTCGTGTTTGTTTCGTGTCTGAGTCTTGGTTTTCTATTACAACATATTGCAGCTATGGTGCATGTTTAAAATATTTCACTTAATAACACAGCTGTTTTATCCCTGTTGTTAACCATATTAATTATAAATAAAATATTGTAATTCAGAGATACAATACAAGTGAAAATTAAGTTATCAGTAAATAAGGTACTTTTTTGCTAAGGCAAGTATAAAACGCTTGTGATACATGGCATATTTAGGAACTAACCAAACACGTCGTACATGGGGTGGTTTTTCAAAGGTTCGATCAATTCAATAAGTGTGAAGAAACCGTGAATAGACTATGTAATCTATTCACAGTTTCTTCGCGCTTTTTAAATCTAATCTTTGAAAAATCACTCCATGTATAACATGCTTCGTTGTAGGTATCATAAGCGTTTTATATTTGTGTTGACATAAAATTTCCTTATTTCTGCTTAAATTGAGCTTTTACTTATATTTCATGTACAAAGTATAATACTTAATTTATAATTGTTTTAATTAAAAACAGGGAGAAAATAAGGGTATTGGTAATGCCTAGTAAGAAATAGTTATTATGCAAAATGTTATTACACTGGATGCGCACGAGTGATGTGCAACGTCCCTTTGGTGTAATTTTTTTAATTTAGTTAAACTTTGTTCGTATGAGGCGGAGGAATTTCCTGCAAGCAGAACTTCAGCAAGGCTTCAGAAAAGTTGGAAGTAACCGTGAATTGACTACAACTAGAGATAATGGAATATCGCAAAACAATTTTTAGCTAACATATTTTCTATAACACTCAACTAAAATAGTCTTTCTATGATTGGTTGAATAAGATTTTGACTAGACCAAGTTGTTCGCAGATCAATACACGAACGTTCTGCTACATAGTAACAGAATCCTCATTGGCCCAGTGAGTTAGGGTTGTAGCTTCATACATGCATGGCGGCCAATAAGGAAATAAACTGTCAGATACACGTACAGTACGTAGAATCCTAGCAAACAGTCCACTTTTCCCCGCGAAAAAACCACAATCTCCAACTACGACTCTTGCCACGGCAGGAGTTGCGCGAGGCGAGTAGCTGCCGCAGCTGCCACGTGACGTCACGGAGGCAGGGGGAAGGTAACGGGGACGCAGGCGCATGCGCGCAGTTTCTCCTGTCAGGACGCGAATTTCAAATCACGGGCTGTCAGCATCAGAGGTGAAAATCGCCGCTGTCGTGAGAGACGCCAACGACGACCACTTTTCTACTTCACATTAACATTTACGTTAAAAGAAGTTTGACGAAGCGTATTTAAGTGAAGGCATATTTCAACATTTAAAGAAGCAATACCAAAAAGCAAACATGGCCTTTTTTATTCAAAGAGGAGTGAGGAGAGTTAAAGGAATGAACAGCGCATAGCTTTATAGAAATGCCTCAAATTTAAGTTATAGTCTTAGCATTTCAAAAATAAATAACAGAGGTATTTTATCAGTGTGTCACGTCACTTCATGTCTGTATGTTTTGAGGCCACTATTTCGTAATTTGCTGAATATTAAGCGTTATCCAAAAAACACAAATGCAAGGAAGTTATGTTTTTTGTTATTTATAAATACATTTGCATAAAAAATAAAAAATTAGTCAATATTTTAATGACAAATAATTATATTCTGTTAATGAGGTAAATTACCAAACTATAAGTGACCGATAAACTTTTACTGTTGGTTTGTTTTTTTTTGTCATTTCGAGGAGGAAACTGAAAAATTCAAATAGCCTAGGCCTCTACGGACCTCTGAAAGGACTTTAGTAAACAATCCTTTGTTCAATAGCGCCCAAATAGAGCTCGACTACTCTATTTTATAATAGCATTTATGTGGTTCGCCCGCCAAAAGTTATCATAAAAAAAAGTACAAAACCATTTAGGCAAAAACATGCTACACGCCACAGGGTCTTGTAAAATACTACTTCACTGTAAAACAGCGTCTAAGTGTACGATATTTAAGTGGCAGTTATATCTGTTTGGTTTACGATAAACTCTGTGGATATTGGGTCATGTCCATGTGGTCCTTATAAAGTTCGTTGACTTAAATTGACATTTCATGCAACATATACGTGGGTAAAATGATATGAAAATGATATGAAATAAAAATAAGATAAAATCAGTTTGGTTTTACCTCAAGCCTCTTGGTGCTGCTGTGATATAGTGGTCGAACTACTCGCCTCCCGCTTTGGCGGGCCAGTTTAGATACCCGGTGGGTTTGCTCTCGGATTTTTGCACGTGGGAATCGTGGCGGACGATGCCGCTGGTCGGCGGGTTTTCTCGAGGATCTCCCGTTTCCCCTGCCCTATCATTTCAGGCGCTGCTCCATACTCACCTCGCCTCACCCTCGTCGGCTTTCAAGATCTAAATATTAATAGCCGCCCAAATCTCATTTCTCACTCACTCTTCACTTACGCCTCTTTCGGACGGAGCGGGTGCGGGGCGGCGGGAGTTGAAGCCTTTCACACGAGGAGCCCATAGTTCAGAGTTAAACCACATAGCGAGGTGATGAAGTTGTCACACTCGGACGTGTGTTTGTGCAGTGGCGTGTTCAGTTTTTGCCCAGGGTTTTTACAAGAACTAAAGGAAGGTGCGTGTTTTGTATGTATCTATTGTCGAGAACACAGACAAGGAACGGAAACGAACGGGCACGTCCCGTTTAATGCAGAGAAGCCACTGCCGGGTCCTTTTTGAATTGTTTGGGAAATGATGAGGATAAGTTCTTCTACTTTATCCGTGTGAGCATATCAGTATTCGACGAGTTCATGTCACAAACCGTCACGGTTTTGGCTTTGGGTGGTCGACCAGCGGGCCCGTCGGAATACGCGAGGGCGGTAGCCCGTGTGAAGTCCCCCATTTACAGGCGAAACATGAAGCGGGTCTTCTCCACGTTCGTGTGGGACGGCCCCTCGCTCGCTCCGTCTCAAAGAAGCCTTAATTTAAACCGTTCCCGTGCCAGTAGTCAACGGCGGGCTCCATAAGCAGACGCGTACGCACAATTGTTTTTTTTTAACATGAAGAAGGTTGCAGGCTTAAGAGGACTATGTTCGTGCGCGTTCAAAGTCAAGAAGCGAGGGGGCGATACTGGGGACATTAACACGCATCCCTAGCGCCTCGTCGTTCCCACGTGCAAGGCCTGCAGCGTTTCCATCGAAACGCTGTTCTGTGTAAATGATACCTGTAACAGCGGGACTTTGTTACACGCGATGAAAACCGACACGTTAAATAAACTACGTGCTTATAACCGTACTTTTCTCTTACCGCTTAAGGAAACTGCATAGGCAATAGTTAAAAAATTCGATATTTGACCATTTTCACGATTTATTTCTCCGTAAATACACCTAATATGATAAAAGTAAAAACACAGGGACATGTAAAATTGATTGTTTCAATTTCTGGCAAAAATGGTACCGGTGTACGCATTTTCGCGCAAACATCGATGTCATGTTTCAGTGCGTGGTCCTCTTAAGGGTTCTACCTGCCTGGCACATGAACTGCGTTGCACAGTGTATGAAATCCTGTTTTTTTTTTTAACATAACTATCAAATGTGCTTCAAGCATGTTTAACTTACGAAAAGACAATATACCCCAGACAAGGAAGGAATGGTGCTTTAAAGTTACAACGTTTGCTGTAAATATAATTTTGGAGCCCTTGCATATTGTTAAAAACGGCTTTTGCAAACTGCCGATCTTAAAACATTCTAGCCGGGCACGAGCCAAAACTACGACAGGAGCCTGTATTGGACTTTGCTGCAGCCTTTTCATCACTAAAATGATAGGGTCACCTCTGAAAGTACACGCAGCACTACGAGAACACTGCGCGCCAGTTCAGAGCCGTGCGCGTAGCGGCGATGACGCTCTTGTAGCGCGAGTCAGTGTAACCCTTATAGCTCACGCGCTTCTAGGTAAAAAAAAAAAGAAAACCGATACAGGTAGGCGGGGGCCCTTAAAACTCGTAATAAGTAGGCAACGGCACGGTTATAGAGAATGTGGCGCACACATGGCCACTGAGTAGTATAGTTCTGGCATATGGTATACTCGCGGTATCTTCACTTTTTAAAATTAAAATAATTGAAAAAATTAACCCATGCATGATTTATTTGTTTGGCTCTTAAATATGTCATTTATCACAAGCGTTTTATACTCACGTTAACAGAAAAGTAACTTATTTTTGTTAAATTAAATGTAACTTATATCTTATCAATAACATACAATATTATTATTTATAATTTATGTTACCAAAAACAAAGATTTAATACATGTGTCGATAATGCCTAGTGAGAAATATTTCTGCAAAATATTACAAAACTGAATGCTCACTAATACGGTGCGATGTCCCGTTGGAGTAATTTCCTAGACTTAGAAAAGCTTTCTTTGCATGTTGCGGAGTAATATCCTGAAAGCAGAACTTAATCAGGGCTTCAGAAAAGTTGGAAAAAACCGTGTGAATTGGGATTAGTATGCAATAGACTTACGTAGTAGGTGATGTAGGAGACGGACTTGGAAATTTCCGAGGGTGGGTATTGGGAATCAAGCTCCGATCTTCCAGGAGTGGCAACAGTCACGCTTTAAACATCGGGTATTGAAGGGTTGGGACCGGGGGAAGGGCTGCTGAAAGTTATGGCTATCAAAACAAGAGCTCTACCAATAAGACACGACACTTTGTGACATAGACTCAAGAGCAAATGACACCGCCCTGACGAGAGGAAATTCCTCCATTGGATGCTTTCTTCTGCTGTGCACAGTTAGAAGCATTAAAAATACTTCCTGGGCCACAGTCCGTTTAAAGGACACTCCAATTGA
Source organism: Clitarchus hookeri (assembly GCA_002778355.1). Lineage (NCBI taxonomy): Eukaryota > Metazoa > Arthropoda > Insecta > Phasmatodea > Phasmatidae > Clitarchus > Clitarchus hookeri. Next base: position 19,771 of record NQII01008490.1, on the reverse strand, counting down.
AAAGGTTAAAGGCACCACCTAATTTGAGGTTTTTAGCGCGCTTGAGACAGTGAAGCGCGGGAGAGATAAGGTCGACACTGACATGCATGCCTGATGCACCTTCGCTCCTACGCGCAAGGTACTGAACTAGTGTGCAGTGTTACCGTTGTTCTGCGTGTACTTATGAAACTTTAAGCGGTGACCCTATCATTTTATCGGTGGATAGTCTATAGCAAGATTCAATGCCGGCCCCTATAACAGTTTCGCAAGTTTCCGAACAGCATACAGAGTGAATACAAAAGTATACCCCAAATTTGAAGGTCTATAATATCAAAACCAAACAACCTACAAGCTTGGTTGACCAATCAAATGAACCGTGGATCCATTAAGTTTGTTTACCATACATTCATAAATGTTCAATGTGACCACCACGATCGGCCCGAACGACTTCTACGCGATAATAAAACTCGTTCCACACTCTTGTCAGTATGTCTGGTGTTACGGTTTGAATGGCGTCCATAATTCTCGTTTTGAGGTCGTCAATGTTAGCCGGCAATGGTGGACGAAACACTTGATCCTTTATGTGCCCCGATAGAAAAAATCGCACCGGGTTAGATCCAGACTTATTGGGGGCCAGTGATGAAGAGCCTGGTCACCAGCTGCTCCTCGAGCAATCCAGCGTTGCGCAACGTCTCGTTCAGGTATCCGCGAATAGCTAGGTGCCAATGGGGTGGCGCACCACAAAGGAAACATCAGACCATCCCCTTCGCATTGACGTGTCGAATGTAAGTTCGCTACCCCCTCGCCACCTCAAACAGACAGTTACGAACGCCAACCAAACCGTAATACCGGACATGCTGACAAGAGCGTGGAACGAGTTTGATTATCGCGTAAATGTCGTTCGGGCGGCTCATGATGGTTACATTGAACATTAATAAATGTATGGTAAACCAACTTAACGGTTCCACGGTTCATTTGATTGGTCAATCAAGGTTGCAGGTTGTTTGGTTTTGATATTATAGACATTCAAAGTTGGGGTATTCTAATATACTGATCCTGTATTATGAGATACAGCAATGGGAAGAAACGGTGTTTAGTTGTGTTGGATGGTTCTAGAATAGCATCTGTAATGTGCATGATATATTGAGAGTATTATAAGTATTTCGTCTGAAGTTTGTTTTCTGTTAGTACATTGGTATCATGGAGACACTTTTAATGGTTTCGTAAAAGACCGCGTATTTCAAACCCTTTGCAACACAGTTCAAGCGCCAGGTAAGCGCATCCCGTAAACCAATATTGTTTCTTGAAATAATCAAAGTTGGCTTTCTCGTTAAGTTTGCAAGCCATCTGAACTTGGCATTAATTAATAACTGGTTTCGCAAGGTAACTGAAACCACATGATTGCCTGCAGGATGGCTACGTAGAGAACAGCGTCACGCTAAAAAATAGGCAAGTGTACAGAAGTGAAATGACGTGGCAGGTTTTTTATGTGTTCGTGCCCATTTGCTGATTGGCTGCGTGAAGCTCTGTAATGAGCATTGCATCTGATCGGCCACAGCGTGTTACGAAACTTTCCTTATTAGCTGGGATACCGGCTGACAAGTACGTCACCATGCGCTTGTTGGTCTACATCGAGAGAACAGCCAACAAGTTATTCGCTTGTATAGGGTTGTGAACTGTGATCGGACCTTATTTGGACGGCCTGCATGATCGCGCCATCAAACATTAATCAAGGAGATGAGCCATGATTGCCGAAATACCTTGCGAAAGGCAAAACATAAACCCCCTCCACCGGCAAAAAGAGGTGCCGTAAATTTATATAACGTACCCGATATACGCTGGAGAGCCAAAAAAACTGGTATAGGCGAGTGTATGCAAATAACACAGGTATGGAACCAATCAGAGTAACGCGATGCGGTCGGCAGCGCCTATATAAGATAACAAGCGTCTGGCAAAGTTGCTAGATCGGTTACTGCTGCTACAATTGCAGGTTATAAAGATTTAAGTGCTTTTGAACGTGGTGTTATAGTCGGCGCACGAGAGATGGGACATAGAATCTCCGAGGTAGCGATAACATTTTGATGTTCACGTAGGACCATTTCACGAGTGTACCGTGAATATCGTTAATCCGGTAAAATATCACATCTTCGACATTGCTGCGGCTGGAAAAAGATCGTGAACGAACGGGACAAACGACGACTGACGAGAATCATTAAACGTGACAGACGTCCAACCCTTTCTCAAATTGGCGCATATTTCAATACAGGGGCATCAACAAGTGCCAGCGTGCAAACTATTCAACGGACCATAATTTATATGGGCTTTCGGAGCCAAAGGCCTACTCGTGTACCGTTGTTGACTGCACAACACAAAGTTTTACGCCTCGCCTGGACCCACCAACACCGCCATTGGACTATTGATGACTGGAAACACGTTGCCTGGTCTGACGAGTCTCGTTTCCAATTGTATCGGGCGGATGGACATATGCGGGTATGGAGAAATCCTCATGAACCCATGGACCCTACATGTCAACAGGGGACTGTTCAAGCTTGTGGAGGCTCTGTGATGGTATGAGGCGTGTGCAGTTGGCGTGAAATGGGACTCCTGATACATCTAGATACGACTCTGATAGGTGACAGATACGGAAGCATCCTGTCCGATCACGTGCACCCTTTCATATCCATTGTGCATTCCGACGGACGTGGACAATTCCAGCAGGACAATGCGACACCCCACACGTCGAGAGTTGCTACCGAGTGGCTCCAGAAACACTCTTCTGACTTTAGACACTTCCAATGGCCACCTAAATCACTAAACATGAACACCATTGAGGATATCTGGTAATGCCTTGCAACGTGCTGTTCAGAAGAGATCTCCACCGCCTCGCACTCCTATGGATTTGTGGACTGCCCTGCAGGATTCATGGTGTGAATTGCCTCCTGCAGACCTTCAGAAATTAGTCGAGTCCATGCCACGTCGTCTTGCGGCACTTCTGCGTGCTGGTGGGGGCTCTACGCGATATTAGGCAGGTGTACCAGTTTTCTTGGCTCTTCATTGTAGTACAGCGTAAACCTATGAACGGCGTGTTTCGTCATCGGGGCATCGGACCAAGAGGACGTTGGAGATGAGTGTGTCCGGCCGTCACTAACCGCCGCCTGAATCAATCTACTGCTACATGGACTAGAGGGACTCTCCAGTTACCTTAATTAGCGTGGCACCTTAGTATAATTAGCTAACATTCTGTTATTTATTTTAAAGCTTCCCCCAAGTAATGCATGCAGTTAAAAAGTTATTGTATAAAGGTTAAATAATTCCCCATATTTTACTCATGTGCTCTACCTAACGTTTGAGTTATGTTTTACGCCCCTATAGTCCAATTTTTGGTATGAAAGAGACATAAACCATTTCATCAAATAGGGCCAAACATACATTTGATTGTCCCGACAACATATTAGGTCGGAAAAATAAAAATGAAAAACAACAAAATTAATTTTGTTCACTATACAAAATACACGCCTGAAATAACAAAACCTCTGTGTTCTGCCAAAAGAAATTAGACTATAAACCAAATGTTTTGTTAAATAAACTGTATATATATTTTTAGGCCACTCATTTGATTGCCTTCGCTAGGAAATACAGCTCGAGAATTTGTTTTATTTTCCGTAACAATTAGGATAGAAGCAGTGTTTGTTAGTGCATTTGTTGGTGCTTAATTATTGTATAAAAATTCTAACAAAAACATCAAACAGGAATTTTAAAAATAAAGCAGTATAACTTGTTATTTGCGCGAGTTGTCAAGTATTTGAATTGTGTGTATTTAAACATTTCGACTTTTCAGTAGTAACTTTGGCTGACGTTGCTAATATTAAGGTCTCGGTCAGGCTTTAAAATATTTTATTATGTTAACCGAAACTCTTTACTGTACCTAGAGCCAAACATATTTAGTTTCACCAACCAAATCTTTGTTTGATTCAACAAAACCTTTTTTCTCATTTTCTCAGTTGTAAAGATTTCCAGTTTGTTGATTGCCAGTGACGCCATTTTGCTGGCGTGTGCGACTGGAATTCGTGATATGAGTGGTTATATTTCACTTCTGTATTATTGAGTATTCCAGGATTTAATGGATGACAACGTAGATTAAATATAGAATAGAATGTAGTTTTGACAAATCACTGCCATGCATACCAAACACTTCGACAGATATAGTCCATCCAAGGTAACTTACAACTTTTCTGAAACCCTGCTTAAGTTCTATTTCCAGGATATTCTTCCGTCTCATGGAAACAAAGCTTCATCACGTCTACATAGTTCCATCAAAATAACATCGCAACACATTAGTGCGCACACAGTGTAATGATATTTTGCAAAATAACTATTTCTTACTAGGCGTTACCAACACACCTGTTTTCTTACTGTATTTTTTTCATATCAACTATGGATTAAATATCATATTTTATAAAGGAAAAATAAGTAAAAATTCAATTGAACCAAACATAAGGTAATTTTATATTAACGGAAGTATATAACGCTTGTGATGCATAGCATGTTTAGGAAATAGCTAATCTTATCATACATGAGGTGATCTTTCAAAGGTTAGATTTACAAAGTGTGAATAAACTGCGAAAATTTTATAGACTCCGATATTGCCAGGGTAGAAAGGAATTAGTATAAAGTTAGAGTTCGTAAAGTATGATAACCACCTCTCTCTAACCCAAAAAAATATTTACGCTTAAATCGCTGGTTCTTTCATGCATGAAGTTGTATTACTTGTTCATATATGTATGCAATTATATAAAATAATGATCTCGCCTTTTGACATTAATTACTCTCTGACTGGGCACTTCCGGCTGCGAAATTTTTCCTCATGTTAGGGCAGGAGGATAGCAATTAAGTTAACCGGATATTGATTGGCGAACAAGGGTTCCAATATGTTGCTGGACAGTGACGCAATTTTCCTGGAGTGTGCGGTTAGAGTTTGCGGTACAAGCAACAGTTCCACTTCTGCGTTTTTAAGTATTCTGTGGCCGCACGAATGTCACTGTACCTCAGCGAGGACGAAATGAGGTAGGGATATAGCAGATACAGAATACGGTGGTGAGGAAAACGGGAGTGCCTCGACGAAACCCGCTGGTCCATCACGTTTTCAACGTTAAAAAATTCAGGAGTGTCCCGCCGGGAAACGAATCCGGTTCACTGCGGTGGAAGCAAGTGGGATAACCACCACACCACCCCGATCCCCTTTCCAAGTGTGCTGATTTACCTATTTGTTTAAATGGCGTCCGTTAGCATATCATACAAAACTCAATTCTTTTCTATGTAAAGATAAGTTGCGAGCACATTGATTAGCTATTTTGTCAAAGTAAACTTCTGTTAATATAGCAGTTACCGTATTTAATCCTATGTCGCATTTTGCTTCAGCACATATAATAAGACATCAATTTACCTGGGAAAGATTAAAGCAGAAAAACTATATTGTTTATTTGCAGATAATTTATGTGAGATTCAACTAAAATATGTTTACTGAACTTTCTTGGTCAACGTTGCTTTAGATTTTCCCACCAAGAAATGCAGCAAAACNGATAATTTATGTGAGATTCAACTAAAATATGTTTACTGAACTTTCTTGGTCAACGTTGCTTTAGATTTTCCCACCAAATTTTACAGAAATTGAATGAGAGACGATGTTGATTATGATGATGATGATAATTAACAAATATAGTAGTTTAAAAATTTACTTGAAAATGTCAAAATGACTGGTTTCAGAAAATGTGAAATACCGATAACAATTATCTTTTGCTTACAACATAATCGGCTAGTGTAATCGGGCTGTAATTTTTAAACTTTACGTTAGTCCTCGAAAGAAATACTTATTACTTTTGTATTTGCAGTTCCTGTGTAATTAAGGAGAATGCGTTTGAAAATTCACAAAAAATGAGCAGAGGACATTTTTATGACTAGTGGATAACACAAAGAATACTTGTGTATTGTCGAGGCAAGCACTACGTGCAAACGATCCCCAGAAAATTTCGAAACTTCGCCCAATTTACTACACAAACGACAAAAGAGGTGCGGCCTCACAAATTATGCTGTGTCCAACTACATACCGTAAATAAAACAACTAAACTTCTAAATAACGTGTGCAAAAAATTCAGCCGAGAAAACGTAGTTAATCATGAGGATCTGGAAATAACTGGGAGTACAGTGACACTTAGCCTAAATCCCACATAGCTGATTACCGATCTCTGTCCGATGGTTGCTGCCTTTCTAAGAAGCAAGGATTATCCTTGATCAGGTAGCACAGCAAATACTCTCTCTTTTCTTGCAGGTTTTTCTACTAAAGTGTTTTACAAAGCGCGTGTAACAAACCATGATTAAGACAATAAAGTAACTTACACGTAAACGGGTTTGAATTCATACTTTATTCGCGTGAGCTCATAAATATGCCTGGTTCTAGTAAAGAGGTGATTAAATATGAGCGGAGGAGATAATTAATCTGCCACTTATGTAAAAAAAAGTAATAAAATAAAATTATTGCTGTCATGCACCAGTGATGGGTGGTTTCCTGAAAGCCATAAAGTAAAACTGAAGTTGCCAAGGGATGTAAAGGCAGTGAAATTAAATCCAATGAACAACCTGCTTGACTGCATTCACGCGACTAAAGAGATTACGTTGACAATCAGAAGATGCAGAGGAAAACATGCAGGAGAGCAGATTAATGAAAATCAGTAACGAAAATGCTGAGTAATAGTAAGCATTCTGTAATGTCTATTACGTGTCCGAAACCCTTGTTCTCACTGGGAAAGTTTTACATATAACTTAGGTTTGTGCGTATGTCCCGTAAAAAATAATTCGTTCTCTAAGAATGTCAAGGAAAGTTATTTTTTCAATGTACATGTACGTGATTCGGTTTGATTTAAGTGTGAGTAATTCTTCTGTGCGTCCGAATGTGTAGCACAATTCTCTGAGTAAGTAGGGAGAAGGAATGAAGTGGGCAGAAGTTAAAATTTGGCTGTAACCAAGGTACGTGCAGAGGAGCAGCAGATTGAAAAGTTGCAGTTTAGGTAATTAAAATACATTTGGCTTGAACCAATCATCGCTTCGTGTCTGCAGACAAGCCTTGAGATGACCAAAGAAGGTCGCGCGGCTTCGGCACGGGAGATGGTTAATATGCACGCAACCAGCGTCATTATAGCAACGTTGTATTAACGTGTTCTTGCCGTTCAGCTCAAAACTAGTTCGCCACGACGTTATACATAAAAAGCCACTCGAAGTATTTTTTCAAACAAACATTTTGGAAAGTCTAGTATTTTTTTTCCCCTCAAATCGCGTGTTGCACCGTAGCTTTCTCCAATTTTTCCTCTTCGTCTCTAGTTTGTTCGGCAAGGAAAACTGGTGTTTTGCATACTTAGGCTGCGTTAAAATTGAAAATTTTATTATTTATTAATTTTTGATTTTGTAGGTTTCAATGCATATACTGTAAGCAACCAGTTATTTTGGCAATTGTAAAAAAAAAAAAAATTTTGACTGGAAAATATATTTTAAGCAAATGTTGTAGTTAATATATTTCTTAAATGACCTGGTTGTTATTTCATTTTAAAATTATAAGAGCTTTAATCTATATATATAAATGTGAAAGTGTTTTTGGATGTTTGTTTGTCCCTCTTTCACGTCGCTACGGAGCAACGGATCGACATGATTTTTTGCACAAAGATAGTTGGAGGGCCGGGAAGTGACATAGGCTACTTTTTATCCCGAAAAAATATCTTATTCCCTCAAAAATGTTTTTCGTAAAATTAGTGCTCTGGATACAATGCAATATCGATATATCTACACTTATCGATATAACAATAGGTATCGATACTTATAGATGTATCGATAAGTATCTATATGGAAAATAACTTATCGATTGATATGTAACTGAAAAATATATCTGTCCTTGCTATATAGAGCCTAACTATTATATAAATGCCAAAGTGTGTATGTTTGTTTGTTTGTCTTTCCACGTCGCAACGGAGCAACGGATCGAAGTGATTTTTTGCACAGAGATAGTTGGAGGGCCGGGAAGTGACATTGGCTACTTTTTATCCCAAGAAAATTTATCATTCCCATGGGGAAATTCTTATCGGAAAATGAAAAAGTATACAAAACGCAATAACAATGCAACGTCGCAACCTAGCAACAGATCGACGTAATTACTTGCACATAAATAGTTGGACGGCTGAAAGTTGATATTGGCAACTACAGTGAAGAGCAAAAAAAAAACTGGTTCACCTGCCTAATATCGTGTAGCCCCCCCCCCTCCCCGAACGAGCACGCAGAAGTTCCGCAAGTCGACGTGGCATGGACTCAACTAATGCCTAAAGGTATGCAGGAGGCAATTCACACCATGAATCGTGCAGGACACTCCACAAATCCAATCTGCGCTAATTTGGAAAGGGTTGCACGTCTGTCACGTTTAATGATTCTCGTCAGTCGTTTGTCCCGTTATTTCACCTTCTTTTTCCGGCCGCAGCGATGTTGAAGATGTGATGTTTTTACCCTATTCCCGATATTCATGGTACACTCGTGAAATGGTCGTACGCGAACATACAAGTGTTATCGCTACCGCGGTGATGCTATGTCCCATCTCTCGTGCACCGACTATAACACCACGTTCAAACTCACTCTAATCTTGATAACCTGCCATTGTAGCAGCAGCAACCGATCTAGCTGCCGACCGCATCGCGTTACTATGATTGGTTCCATACCTCTGTTATTTGCATACGCACACCTAAACCAGTTTTTTTGGCTCTTTAGTGTATTTATCGCGAGAAAATATCTCAAAAAATTTACTTTCGCAAATCAATTTACCGTACGCGGACGTGGAGAGCAATGGCGGCGGTGGGTAGGAGCGTCGTGGGCGGGAGGGGGGAGACCTTATTTAAGAAACCCCCTAAACCATAATTCCCTAGTCCTTGCGAGGGGAGCCGCGGGCGCAGCTAGTATATTATAATATATTATTGTAAATGTTTACAAAATTAAAACTGTCATAAATATCTGAAGCACTAATAATGATAAAGAAACAGAGTTGTTGATTTAAATTAAGTGAATTATTCATTTTGTTGCATATTTTATATGTTCAACTAACATGTAGTCTTCAGATGAAAACAGGTATGATAACGATTTGGCAATTTCGTGTTATCGTGAAGATTCGCTACATACATAAAACGAAATAAGATATTAAAAAATACACAAGAGTAAAAAAAAACAGTGCATTTGATTTCGAAAACAATTCCTGTCAGATACGCCTTCTCAGCCAGCGAGTATATAGGAACGCACAAGGAATGCAGCAAAACAAAAAAAAAATAATAATATTAGAACCAAACGAGTTCTATCTCGGGGGTTCGCTTGTGTGGACGTCCAGTGCTTCAGNAAAAAAAAAATAATAATATTAGAACCAAACGAGTTCTATCTCGGGGGTTCGCTTGTGTGGACGTCCAGTGCTTCAGCATGTTTGGTGTGTTCCGCGACGAGATATACAAACTTAGCCAGTGTCCTAGAGATCATTAGCCACAAAAAAAAGCGGACATACACATGTAGACTATGCTGCCCAGTTTCAGAGTGACAATGAAGTAAATACGATAAAAACAACTGTAATCAACTGGATATCTTCATTTAAGTTAGCTTTATGTGGAAAGTTTTACGTAAGCCGTTGAAAATTGGCCCTATCTGCTCCTAAGCAGGCTGCGACACATTGCACCATGGCGTGCTACCACCACATTTCTGCAAGTTCATTTCTGATTTAAGTGGTAGCATCAGTGATCATCCGCATCAATTGGTTTCTTGTGTCTGATTTCCGTCTGCTACACACCCTACTCTTCAGGCATCCTCAGAATAAAAAAGCCGGTAGGGAGAGGTCTGGAGACCGCGGCGGCCACGGGACAGGGACACCTCTTCCTATCATCCTACGTGGATACTTTGCATTCGAGAACTCAGTGACAGACCTACTTAAGTGTGGAGGTGACCCATCCTGCTGCAACTGCATGTCACGTCACACTGCTAACATCACAGCTTGCAATAAGAGTTGTAAGGTGATGTTCAGAATGAATCCGTCGTAATTAGCATTGGGATTGTCCTGTATGAGATGCGGTCCAATGAGATGATTACGAAGTGATCGGCACCACACATTCAATACAGAAAGTAACTCCACATGTTATGTTTACTGCATTTCCGTCACTGTCACACTGCAACGGGGCTACATAGCCAACATGTATACAGAGTGTTCGGGAATTTGTGGTCGTAAATTTAACGGGTGGTAGATTGCGCGAAAACAAGCATGTTGTGTCCAGGAACGTGTGTCCGGAAATGCCAACCTGAAAAGGTGCAGACGCAAACATAAGCGCGTCCATGTGAATTCCGCGTGCACCTATGCACCAACCCAGTGGCTGAGAAGACGGGCGAGAGCTCAGCGCAGTGAAGTATCACGTTCAGGGGATGAGAGGCGAAGAGCGGGGGGGCAGATGTTTGCAGTTAGACAGACGCACTAGCAACTGACAGTCTGGTGCACAGCAGCACAGTGGACGGGTGATTGTAGTTCGTTTACATGTTTTTACATGTTTGGCTTCGGACGGTTAGTCCAGTGTTGAAAGTTGACAGTTAGTGTGTACAGGTTTGCAATTACGGATTTGGTGAACAACAACGGCATGGCAGCATTTGCATTCCCTGAGATTGCTGATACGAACTTGGTGTAAGGTGAGGCAAGGGAAAATGCAGCGGAGGCAGTGCGCATTTACCAAGGGCGTTATCCCAACAGACGTGTACCGGATAGGAGGACCTCCATACGTCTTGACCAGTGACTGCGTGACGTTGGGGTCCTGATTCCACGAAGAGTGGATGCCGGCGCCCGGAGAACTGTCAGAACGCCACATTTTGAGGTGGATGTCCTGGGACACGTTACCGAACAGCCATCAACTAGCACTCGGGCCATAGCGCACATGCGCGTTGGTGACAGCACCTTGTGGGAGGTTTTACACGAACAGCTGTTGCACCCTAACCAGCGTCAAACAGTGCAGGCGTTGGGGCCAGCCGACCTCCCGCAATGAGTGGCATTTTGCCAGTGGTTTACCGCACAAGGAGGTCAATAATCACACATCAGTGAATCTATGTATTCGTGCGATGAGGCAATGTTTACTCGTGACGGTGTGTTTTACAGCCAAAATAGTAACGTGTGGAATTAGGACAGTCCGCACGCAACTCGCATCACCGCTCACCGGCGGTGGATTCAGGTGCATCTGTGGGCGGGCATCGTCTACAACTGTCTGATTGGGACACGTGTTCTTCCTCCACGACTCAACGGTAACGCCTACCTCTATTTTCTTCAACACATCTTCCCGAAGCTGTTTGAAGATGTATCACTGTCTGCGAGGAACAATATGTGCATTTCGCTCTTTGGATATGGGCATGGAATTTTTCCACAGAATCTAATGATTATTTGACCAGGCGTGTTCAGCTAGTTTAGATTTTTATTTTTCATCCTGTTTAGAGTTATTTTTGTGTTACCTGACACGAGTGGACAGTGGCCGGCTTGTTTCGCGTGTGTACACACTGTCTGTCCTGTTTTGTAAAAATTAGTTGTTCGTCTGTTTTTTTGTCGTTTAAATATTCTATTGACAAGGAAACAGCTTTCCCTTATTATCTATCTGTGGTGTTGTAAAAGGTTTTTTCGTTTATGTCTTGCTGAGTCTGTGTATGTTTATTTAGTATCATGGTCGGCAATGGACACAGTCCAATCAAACCATTATAATAACATGAACTCACCATTGCCATTAAAATTCAAAGATAAAATTAAGAATTTTCTACAAAATAATCGTGCACAACCATTTCTCCACAAGGATGTAATTTGAAATTTGCAGGGTATAAAAGAAAATAACGTGATATTACATTTTATATGGACCGTAACGACCTTCTACCTGACCAACAATCATTTTGGCTGGTATAATTCGTACATTCATCACTAAAGCTGTAGCGCTTGTTCATGCGCGATATTATACTAAATTTAGATTTCTGTATTGAAATGTAGATTGTCATTTATTAAAAGAATTCTGACCACAACTCAGTCCCTGATTATCTCCCCTCACCGACGTGAAACGCCTATACCGAGCTTCACCTGTCGCCGGAAATATTCTCCGACGTAACTCTGCTGCTTACAACCGCGAAACAACGGCGTGCTGCAGAGGTTCATGTTTCGTCGTAACTCTGCCGCCGCCCAATAGCTGGCGGATTTACTTGAAGCGCCAGCCAATCGCCGTCCGTCATCGCGAGTCGACCCCCCTCGTCGTGGGTTCCTCCCCTCTTTCACGGCTGCCGCAACACCAATGGGAGGGCGCAATTATTCAGTTTCCTGACACTCCGCAGTCACCTGCCTTCGCAAGGAACTCGCGTGCACCGCTGCCATCTCTTACGCGCGGTCACGTGCGATATTCTTAGCTATATATACACACACACACACACACACACACACACACTAGCGTGGAATGAATTGAAAGGTGACAAAAAAAATTATTGGCGTATTCATTATAGTCCGGTTCACGGTCACTTCCGACTTTTCTGAAGCACTGCTAAAGTTCTCCTTTCAGTCTATTCCTCCGTCTCATGCAAAGAGAAATTAACCAAGTCAAGAATATCGCACCAAAGGGACNAGTTCTCCTTTCAGTCTATTCCTCCGTCTCATGCAAAGAGAAATTAACCAAGTCAAGAATATCGCACCAAAGGGACAACACAGCGCATCCGTGCACACTCTGTATAATAATATTTATGGATGAGAAATATTTCTTACTGAGCATAACCAACAAACATATTTTCTTGCAGTTTTTATTTATATTGTTTATAAGCGAACAATTATTGATTAATTATAAATATAAGTAAAATTTTAATTTTACAAAAAAATTAATATCCTAATGTTAACAGGAGTGTAAAACGCTTGCGATAAGTAACGTTTTTAGGAAACTACCAAACACATCAAAAATGGGGAGATTTACAAAGTTTGATTCAAAATGTTTGAAGTTATCGTGAATATACTACTTAAAGTTAAAGTTCGTACATCAGCACGTACTTTATAGAACGGGTTACAAACGTACTGTATGTAACCCCTGTGGGGAACTTTGACTCTTATGTCAGGTAAGCATATTTAATTTTGCCACTGTTAGAAACACACTTCATATTTTCCGTTTCGTTGTTTGGTTCACAGAGTGAAGCAACACAACGAAAGAAAAAATTTGTTTTAAGTAATTCCAGAAGTAAATATGTTTGTCCAGCTTCTGGGTTAAAGTTACCCGCAATGAATAAAGCAACCTCATATTATAGTAGCGGAAATTCCCTTTGTTTGCGACACCTTTTTTTCCCAGGGCTACTTGTTGCGTATTTCTTCTAAACCCTTTACCGTCACATTTCCTAACCTTGCGGACTCAGCTGCACTCCCAAGGCACACGAAAACCTCTGACATTACTGTATGCTATTTCCTTGTATACCAGAAAAAAAACTGATTCCTTTGCGGAGAAGATGGATTTCCAACACTTGCACGTTTTTGTTACTTCTGCAATTGGTGCGCGACCTGTTACAGTGGCGTAGGCAGAATTTTATTTAGGGGGAAGGGCTCTTCATTAATAAAGAAGTGTCTTCATTTTTTTTTATCTTCAGAACAGCAGTAGATGTATAAACCTGTATTTTTGTTTTTCTTATCTTTACTGTAATGTTATACCGTTTTATGAGCCCAATTTCTCATTCTACTAATAACTAGCTATATATATATATATTTTTTTTTTTAATGTGTCCTTTTTTCGGGCGGAGTTGGGGGTTTGAATTCGGAATCTCGTTCCCTACTGTATACGCTCCTGACCTAATTGATATTTTCTGGAGGAATTTTAGTAAATAGCAAGCTTGCAACAAAATGCAAGCCCAATCATAACCTTTCGGCATGGCATAAAGGAGCAAGTGGATATTTGATAATCGCTTGAGCGTATACTACACGCCACATATCTTCGATGCTGGGCGACAGTTTCAACCAATCCTGCTGTCAGCCGCTATCTCTTGGAAGGGGTACATATGAGGAGCAGGCGACCCGAGTACGCAGTGCGGGATTCTTCCTACCAACTGATAGAAAAATATAACTCCGTTATTGAATTCAACATTGCGAGGGTCAATTAGCTTTCAAATTTCAAAGAACCTATCGAATGATAGAAAATATTTACAGTGTTAAAAGTGACAGAAATGGCGATGGTGGTGTACTTGCGTCAACAGAAGTGAACGACTTTGGATATATGAAGGGGCATGAGCGGAAATGGTCACCGAGGACAAAGTTTTCAGTTATTCTTTAGATAATGTGGCTGGCTGTAATCTGCAGTGGCCGCAGTGGCTGAGCGGTTAGCCTGCTAGCCTCCCACCAAGGCGAACCGGGTTCAATCCTCCCGGATTTTCGCATGTGGGAATCGTGGTGGACAATGCCGCTGGTCGGCGGGTTTTTATTGGGGATCTCCCGTTTCCCCCGCCCTTTCGTTCCGGCGATGGTCCATTCTCACCGTAATCACCCTCATCGGCTATCAAGACCTCGCTATAAAGAGAAGCCCAAATCTCTTCACTCACTCACTCTAATCTGCTCCGTCACATCCCCACTCCTCGCGCTCTGTCTAACGGATTTCAGAAATCTTCTCATTGCTAATGCCTGCCAGGGACGCCCAGATTGTAGGTTGTCCCCGTGGACACGGTTTCCAACTCTCTGGCACGTAACATTCTTTCCAGCTGCCGCACGTTCCATATCTTGATCGCGTTGTGCTCTCGGTTGTCTGCGATCTCCATGCCCCGCAATTAGAAGTCGTCAGCTGCTGTTGTCTCCCCCCTGGACGACTGAGATACAGTTGTTGTGTGACCCCGTGTATAGGCTATTCGCGGTAAAGTGAGCACTTTCGAAAGCCCTCTCATTTAGAATAATATTCAATAAATATAATTTATTTAAGATTTAGACCTTAACTTTCGAGTGCGGTGGAATAAACACTCTGCNTAGGTTGTCCCCGTGGACACGGTTTCCAACTCTCTGGCACGTAACATTCTTTCCAGCTGCCGCACGTTCCATATCTGTATCGCGTTGTGCTCTCGGTTGACTGCGATCTCCATGCCCCGCAATTAGAAGTCGTCAGCTGCTGTTGTCTCCCCCCTGGACGACTGAGATACAGTTGTTGTGTGACCCCGTGTATAGGCTATTCGCGGTAAAGTGAGCACTTTCGAAAGCCCTCTCATTTCGAATAATATTCAATAAATATAATTTATTTAAGATTTAGACCTTAACTTTCGAGTGCGGTGGAATAAACACTCTGCGATTATTACTTGCATGGCAATATTTATTTAAAAAGGCGGTGGAAGGATAAAAAAAATGGCTGAAAGGAAAAAGTAACTAGGCCCTCAAAAGTGCTCACTTTACCGTGAACAGCCTATAACACGATAGCTGTAACTTCGCAACGTTGGACGCTAACAATACGGTTCACTACTCAGGCTTGCTGGAATAACATTAGCGCGACAGACGTGACGCGATGGGCGCCACGCGAATAAAATAATTTTCCATCCAATCAGGATCGAGACTACTGTGACGTCAATGCGATAAAATTGGCCCACGCGACAATATTTCCGAATATAAAATATTTATAATTTATTCGCGTCGCCGGCACGACAGGTCAGTAAATCTGTCTAACCCGCTATGTTTTTGGTGCTAAAGTTTTACATGCGCTGTTATTTGCCTTATCAATAAGCAAAGCAAGTCAGTTTTATTTTTAGATGTAATAACAGCCATATTTTCACGCTCAAATTACCAGCGAATATGGAAATACATTTTTGAAAGGAATTTTTGATGAATAGATTGATTGTCATCGTAAAAGAGGTTAATATGTAATGGCAAGAAACCATTTATAAGTAATATTTTGAAATTTTGATCTCAAGGCAGTAAAATCTAGTGTTCACGTTAATGCGAATTTTTGTTCCCACGTCGCATCTGTCGCGCTATTGTTGTTCCAGCATTACGAAAGACGTACAATCAGAGAGACAAATTTAATGCTGAAGGGTTAGATAACCTGCTTCGATTCGAATATGAGATCTCCGATCATGAACTTAAAGGTGCTGATCTCCGTGCTGAAGTACACGTACGGAGATAAATGGGAGGTGCGAAACATTTTCGACGTGTGCATATGTTACCGTCAAAATGCGAAGATGGGAAAATCTTAGGTTATACCGTTATTTTCTAACATTTCCCGATGTTGACCGATAAACGCTCGGAATCTACTAGANTTTCCATCCAATCAGGATCGAGACTACTGTGACGTCAATGCGATAAAATTGGCCCACGCGACAATATTTCCGAATATAAAATATTTATAATTTATTCGCGTCGCCGGCACGACAGGTCAGTAAATCTGTCTAACCCGCTATGTTTTTGGTGCTAAAGTTTTACATGCGCTGTTATTTGCCTTATTAATAAGCAAAGCAAGTCAGTTTGATTTTAAGATGTAATAACAGCCATATTTTCACGCTCAAATTACCAGCGAATATGGAAATAAATTTTTGAAAGGAATTTTTGATGAATAGATTCTAACAGTAGCATTTTCTCCAATTATACATTACCGTTCTTTGGTTTTATAAGTAATATTTTGAAATTTTGATCTCGAGGCAGTAAAATCTAGTGTTCACGTTAATGCGAATTTTTGTTTCCACGTCGCATCTGTCGTGCTTTTGTTATTCCAGCATTACGAAAGACGTACAATCAGAGAGATAAATTTAATGCTGAAGGGTTAGATAACCTGCTTCGATTCGAATATGAGATCTCCGATCATGAACTTAAAGGTGCTGATCTCCGTGCTGAAGTACACGTACGGAGATAAATGGGAGGTGCGAAACATTTTCGACATGTGCATATGTTACCGTCAAAATGCGAAGACGGGAAAATCTTAGGTTATACCGTTATTTTCTAACATTTCCCGATGTTGACCGATAAACGCTCGGAATCTACTAGANCGGGAAAATCTTAGGTTATACCGTTATTTTCTAACATTTCCCGATGTTGACCGATAAACGCTCGGAATCTACTAGAAAATCTTTAAATTTCGTACCTTTACCAATACATTTTCGTGCATGGCAGGGTTTACTGGTGCGAGTTGGTAAACATGGAGATAACATTCCCGCTTGCCTTCGTGGTGCAGGTTCAGACCTGCTTGAAGCACAGTCTTTGTGAGCGCTCCACTGGCGAGGCTTAGTTTCAATCAAGTAGCGCTCGAGCACACATGTTCTTATTTGGAGATCGTAAATTGTGTTTTCCGGCTTATTTTTAGTGCATCGAAATTAATGATTCCACGAGTAATAGATTTTTTTATTATCATTTTTAGTAAATCAGTGAAGAAGAAAGATAACAATTTTNATTAATGATTCCACGAGTAATAGATTTTTTTATTATCATTTTTAGTAAATCAGTGAAGAAGAAAGATAACAATTTTTTTTTTGACCAAGAAACAATATAAAACTGCGCTAAGTGAAGTGAAAAATGCAAAAAAAAAACGAGACCAGTAAAACATCCATTCACTACAGACGTTTGAAGCGGTACGGTGTTCTCAACATCGGAGGCGAAGAGAAACTCACGATACCAGTGTCTGCTGAAAAATAAGAAATACTGTGTTTTGTCTGCTTCGATTAATTGTGTATGGTGATAAATGAGACCCACACTGCTATTGGTCTTGGGGGAAGAACTTGGATGGTTATGGAACTGAATTGCAAGTATAGCAACGTGACTGTTGAATCACTCTGTACTTGCTTGAAGTCATGTGAACCATGCCAGAAGAAACACATTATTAATATTGATTGTTGACTTAATGAACGTGAAGTTTATAAACTCAATACGAAAGCAATACGGTACTTTAAAATATAGTGAATTATAACATTGTTCGGCTTTTTTTATAGAGCCCTGTGTTTATTATAATTAGACAGGAATGTAATAATTTTTTAATAATTTATTTTTACTATGAAAATTTTTTTTAATTAGGTATTATTTTCTTTCTCATAACAATTTTTTTTAATAGAATTCAAACCTTACCAGAGCTGATCGGTAAATTCTGACATTTACCAACATATTTGGGTAAAATTACGAAATTTAAAAATGTCGTAGTAGATTTAGAAATATAAATCAAACCTTACCAGAGCTGGTTGGTAAATCCTGACATTTGCCAAAATATATTGGTAAGAGAACGAAATTGAAAGATTTCGTAGTGAATTTCGAGTTTTTACCGGTTACTAACCCAAGCTTTTCCTGCTTTCGCACTTTTACGGTAACATATACATGGTTATTATAAGCTAAAAGTACAAACTTTGTGAGATGTTATGGAAGATGACGTAGAAAACACTATACGACCTACGAGAAAACGTGAATACTAAGCGAAACACACACATTTGAAGGGCAACTGGGAATTCAAATTAGTGACTTGCAAAATGTTAAGAACTTCGTCAGATAAAAACAATAAACAATAGAATAGTATTAACCTGATTTGATATCTGTCATATGTGAGCATTTGGTGGATAAGAAAACAGCCAGTCTAAAGTTGTACGACCGGCTTCCACAGCCAGGTTGCATACCTCGTAGGCAACTTAGGACACCCTTTCAAAGGTTGCAGGTTTTCTCGAAAACCGTTCTCCTGAGAGTGTCGTTATACTAAGGCAACGTTTTGTGTTACAGTAATGTATATGCTCTTCACGGTAAAGTGAGCACTTTTTGAAACCCTCTCATTTGGAATAATAGTGAATAAACGTATTTTATTAAGGCCCTGGACGTTAATTTTCGAGTCCGGCGAAATACATTCACTCTGTTTATTACTTACACGGTAATGTTTGTTTTAAAAAGGANGACGTTAATTTTCGAGTCCGGCGAAATACATTCACTCTGTTTATTACTTACACGGTAATGTTTGTTTTAAAAAGGAGCGAAAGAAAAAAATGGCTGACAGAAAAAAGTTAATAATTCCTGAAAAGTGTTCACTTTATCCTGAACAGCCTTTATACATTATCATTAGGACACACTAATCTATTAACACCCACGGGTACCACATGCTTGTTGTTTAATAGCATGGGCGATAGAATTGCCTACCAGATTTTTACAAATGGCAGCTAAAATTATGTTAAAACTACTCAGGAATTTTTTTTTTGATTACACCTAATTTCTGACATTTTGTANCAAATGGCAGCTAAAATTATGTTAAAACTACTCAGGAATTTTTTTTTTGATTACACCTAATTTCTGACATTTTGTATATAACTAATTTTAATTCCCAATTTTCAATGTTGTGTCTATCCTTTAATAATTACCCTAGGTCATATGAAGCATTACGTTTTATACCTCATATTCGACAAAGAGTCTTCTCGAAGTGTTTACGCTGGAGTTCAGGATCATTCCGTATTGAAACTAAATTAGAATAATCGTTCCACTCTACGCATTAGATGTGAGAAACTGGTTTGGCTTGGATCAGTGAATCAATCGAAATGTTTTCTGGCGAAAAAAAAATTAATAAAAGATAGGGATTGGCGCGGACACGTGGATGCGCCAGTTTCAAATTTCCTTGTTAATATACAGAAACTGTGGTGGTCGTGCTCGGATTGTAGCATAAGTGAAACGTGGCGGACGTTGCCGTCGACCGGAGAATTCTCTCTAGGCGCTGCCGTCCCTCTCCCTCATAATGGCACAATATCGGCGCTTCATAGTGGAGGTCTCATTCGACGCCGCAATCTAGGTGTGAAGGGA
>NQII01008489.1:0-61191 GCA_002778355.1 Clitarchus hookeri | reverse complement strand
GGGGGGGTCTGGTAGGAACCAAGAGATATAAGGAGTCACAGACGTGACAATATATATCACTAGCAAGAATATCTCGTGTGGAGAAAGATGTAGTCACATGAGTGTGACAATATATATTGATGCTATGCCACTGTGGGAGACAGGGTGGCGTATAGGGTCGTAGTAAATTCCTCCAAGCACAGACTATAATGTGCCTTGAAGGTTGAGGGTATTGCAATAATGTAGTCAGTTGCTGTTTCATTTTAAAGGACGAATATATTGTCTGGAGTTTACACAAGAACTACATACATCAACACTTCCGAGGTGTGGTACTCTAATAATTTTGGCTACTCGGATTAACTGCGGGCGACTTCGTGATGGAGGGGGGCTTCTCTGGACAGCAATTGTATACTTAGCTCTGGCTGCTGTTGGCGCGGGTAGGCTGTCAGCTGGGGATGATCTCCAGTGAGTTGGGCGGCCTTTGGAAAAAGGCCCGCGTATGTTGTCGTCTCCCTGGGACTGCGGTTCGGACCCGTGCTCACGTCTTCTCGCGATTTCTTGACGCAACTCTTCCCTCGGCATGGTGATAATGAACTGAATCCCTATTCTCTCGTAAAGGAGCTTATATGGTCACCAGCCTCCCTCCTTAAACTGTCGGCANAAGCCCTATTCTCTCGTAAAGGAGCTTATATGGTCACCAGCCTCCCTCCTTAAACTGTCGGCACGTGTCTCTATTATTGAGGGAGGGTGTGAGGTGGTGGAAAGCAGAACAATGCCTTTCAAAACACATGCCCTGGTTCCTGATGGTTGGGGTGAAGGGGGGGGGGGGAAGGTAGCACCTTGCCCCTAGCTACTCTGTCAGCTATTCCTTCGCGGTGCGTGTTTTCTGAATTCTGGCGAAATCCNTGCCCCTAGCTACTCTGTCAGCTATTCCTTCGCGGTGCGTGTTTTCTGAATTCTGGCGAAATCCACATGATTATTTGGTGATATCTCGACGCTGAACTGATCTCACGGCTTGCTNTGGCGAAATCCACATGATTATTTGGTGATATCTCGACGCTGAACTGATCTCACGGCTTGCTAGAGATGCTCTTGCTTGGCTCTGCGATTTCTCCCACTTTCCTATGTATGTACGTAGAACTATCCGGGTTCTCTGGCGACATGCCAGCTCTTACTCGGCACAACCTTGACATGTNTTCCTATGTATGTACGTAGAACTATCCGGGTTCTCTGGCGACATGCCAGCTCTTACTCGGCACAACCTTGACATGTCTAACTGCGATTCGTTCAGACTGTTCACCTGCTTCGTGACACATGTCAACTGGTAGGCGCTCGCGAAGGGGGTTAGGGAGGCTTCTACTCAAAAGGCATTACACGACAATTCCCNACTGTTCACCTGCTTCGTGACACATGTCAACTGGTAGGCGCTCGCGAAGGGGGTCAGCGAGGCTTCTACTCAAAAGGCGTTACACGACAATTCCCCCCCTGTTCTTCGAAGCTGAGCCTCCTTCGTTCAAATTTCGGGTTCTGTTGCATCTCTGTGTATAGTGCTTATTCTGTGACTGTGTCTGTAGGGCAGCGCCCTAATTCTCCCCGCCGTTATCGCGTAGCGTGACAGATGAGACGTCCCTCTCCTTCGACTATTCTCCTTCCTTTGCCCCTCCCTCCAGATAACTAAGGATGCAGCGAGCCTTGCAGTGGTTCCTATCTAGCTAGCCTCTTGTCTGTAAGGAGGGGCTAACACACTCTCTCTGGCTCTGCACACATCTTGCTGAAGGCAAATTACTTTACAATTTATCTTAATGTTCAAATACAAAGCAGGCCGACCTACTTTTTTTTTTGAACTATCTAAACAAACCAACCTAATACCACACCCCTCGGACTTCGCACAGTACACACCAATTAAAGGGTTTCACACCACTTTATAGGGTTACAGTTTACAAAATGACCTACAGTGATCCATTTGGATTACTACACTTCTATCTTATTAGTTCTTCTGCGTTTCTGTTTCCTGGTAAGACGGAAAACTTTTCGATGTAGGCAAACAAACAGTTTGGCATAGGGCCTGTGTATTTGCTCAGCTGGATGCTAGCGTTACGTTTTGGTGACAGGAATTAATTTTACGTTAAGTACAACAACACAGGTCGTCAAAGAATAAACACTCTTAAATCTAGGCTGGTACCTCTGTTCAAGGGTTCACACTACTGGCTGGCAGTCGGCCAGTTTTTACAAAGGTTTTTTTTTTTTCCAGCAGGTGGAAGCGACACACACTAAATATAAGTGATTAAATGTGTACCATAACACAATGACAATGCTGCCGAAGACAGGCTATGAAAAAAAAGAAAAATTCTCTTATCGTACTATTTCTGCCACCTCCCTCTTATGCACGCAGTGTTTAAAAACAACAGTATTGTAGATACTGGAAAAATACATACCCTATTCTTATCTTAAGATAGTACACTCAGATACAGGCTTCTGGCATTTATTTTCACCTAGGACGTCCTGCACTTATTTCTCACCGCACCGATGTGGCTTCTCACACATTGTAAGGTTACACAGATAAATAATTAAAACCCTTCGTCGCACTTCTAGTTCCATGGTTAGGTAGTGCCTGCTGCCCTACGTTCCTCTCACAGCAGGTGACATGAGAAAAACACGCTTCCCTCATGTCACACAGAGTCTGTTATTGTTGTAGTCGGCTCGGTTCGTGAGTTCTGTACAGGCGACATTCCCTGTAGAAGCCGCGTTCTTCCCGGGCTCTGCAGATGTGCCAAGGTTGCACACTCCTTGCTTCGATCCCCGTAGGACTAGGGGGCGTGGTTCCCCGCACTGGATCCCTGACAGCGTGCGGGGAAGCCGCCTGCGTTGCCATCCTATCGCCCAGCAGCTTTGAAGCTGCCACCCCGGAACTCGTACCTGGCTTGGCTGCTGGCATCCGGTACTTCCTCGCCTGTAGGATTTGGTCTCGGGTTCGTTGCTCAGCTGGTGCAGATTCGTCTTGGGGTCACGCCATTTTCCCTGTTACTTCACTCACGCTTTCTTTCTCTTCCTCATTTATTTCCGGCCTCCATCCGTCGCTTCGCCCTCCCTTCCTTCGGCTGTATTCCCCCTTTCTCCCGCTCGCCTGTTCGCTTTCGCTCGCCCGTCCCCTTTTGCTCACTTCTCCTTTGCTAGTACATTCTTCTCCCTCACTCGCCTGCCGGCTTTCTTCTGTTGCGTCTGGCGCCTGTTTATTTTCCGGCCGATAAGTGGCTGTGGTTTCTAGCTCGTTTATCGGCAAGTGCTGGGTTCCCTGCGCCCTTGAGACACTGCGATAGTGCGGAGGGGTAATGGCCAGCTCATCGTTTTGACCCCCCATCCCCGGGCCCTGGCACACCATTCAGTGACCTAGTGACCCACTGCAGGATTCCCCTGGGCTGTCATTTGTAATTCCTGTGGTACTATCGGGGTAGGGTTCGGGTATAGGGCATATTTGGTTATGTGGCACCTTATTCATATTTCCCCTCTCGTCCTCGGCCCAATATACATTTCCCTGCCTCTCGACTACTATATACAGCCCTTGTCACTTACGCGCAAATCCCGCACAGAATTTCTCACTAGCTTGGCTTAGGGGATGGTTGCGTTTAATATGTGACTACCCTCGGGTAAGTGGTGTCTGGTGGTCGCTTGTTTGGGGTATTTCCGCCGGATATACCGTTGTTGGTTTCTCTGAGCTGCTCCAGTTCTCCATACAGCCTCACTTCGTATTTCTTCGGGAGCGGGAAGTTCTGTAGGTTCTGTTTCCCACTGCCATTCTCCAGGTCTGCGGAGATTGTATCCCAGTATTAGGTGGCTGGGAGAAGTTCCAATGGCGTCATTGTGCCGACGTCGCAGTGTATACAGGATCTCAGGTAGCTGCGTGTCCCATCGAGTATGATTCGTCTCCATTCTTATTCGCATATTCTTCTTAAATTCTTGATTCCAGCGTTCGGTAGGGTTGGCCTGTGGGTGGTAAGCTGGAGTCGTCCAGTTTTCTGACCCCCATGACTCACAGGCTTTTGTCCATTTTGCCCCTGTAAACTGGGTTCCATTGTCGGTTAGCACACATCTCGGGTACCCCCATCGTGGAAATACCTCTCGCTCCATTTGCCGGATTATTGCGTTGGCCTCCTGGTTGGGTAACGGGAACGCCTCTGTCCACCTGGAGAAAAGATCGGTCACGACTAGGAGGTATCTCTTTCCTCGTTGTGTGCGTGGGTAGGGGCCCATTATATCGACGGCGATGTGTGTCCATGGCGTTTTCGGCCGATGGGGTGTGTATTGTACCTTTGGTGTAGGGTAGGCCTTGTTTTCATAACAAGTCTGACACCTGGCGACGTATGCATCTTACATATCGACTAATTCCTTGCCATGCATATCTGTTGGTTAGGGCCCTTAAGGTCTCGTGAAAACACGGATGTCCTGTGTGGGGGTGGTCATGTTGGTGTTCACAGATACTGCCTCGTAGCTCGTGGGGACCCAGATTTTCCATTGATCTGCTTGTGGGTGCAGTCTCGCCCAGATTATTCCATCTCTTCCCTCATACTGTTCTGGATACCTCCTCATTAACTCCTGTAATTTGGGGTCGGCCTGCTGTTTATCTAATAACATATCTTTGTTTTCTTGGAACTTTACTAGCTGTAGTTCCACGTCATCCGGCCGTGAGAGTTTTGGTGGAGAGGGGGGCAGCATTCGCTCCCAGTCGTCGGTTTCTGTTTCTTTGTTGGGACTCTGTGGTCGACGGGATAAGGCATCGGGCAGCTCGTTGTTCGAGCCTGGACAATGCTCGATGGTGAATGAGAATTCCATTAACAATAAGGCCCACCTACCCAATTTGGCTTTCTCGTGTGAGTACCAAAAGTCGGTACATTCGAACTTATTATCCGTCCTGAGAATGAATGGTCGGTCCTCAAGGTAATAGCAGTATTTGCGGACTGCCCAAATAACCGCCAAGCACTTCTGCTCATTGCTGTGGTAGCGGCGTTGTGTCTCGTTTAGCATGGTACTAGCATACGCGATAATTCGTCGCTGGTTCTGTGACTGCTCCTGGTATAGGACAACGCCCATTCCGGCTCTGCTTGCATCAGTCTGTAAAATTAGGGGTAATCCTGGCATAGGCAGGTATAGCATGGTTATGTCGCCATATCGCGCCTTTAATATTCGGAATGCTTCTTCGTGTCTATCTGTCCACTTCCAGCGAGTTGTTTTGAGTAGTAGTTCATTGAGGTGAGCCATAATAGAGGCGACATCTGCTATAAACTCTCTGAGCCAATTACATAACCCCAGAAAATGTTTCAACTGTCTCCTGTTAGTTGGTACTCTAGCCTCCTCAATGTCTCTCACTTTCTTGGGCTTTGGATAATTCCCGTCTGGGGTAATTATGTGCCCTAAGTATTCTTATCGGGTCTTCCCGAAGTGACACTTCTCCAGTCTGCACGTGAGTCCATGGAGTTCAAAGCGCTCCAGGACTTTTTTGAAGTGCATCTGATGTTCTTCCCATGTGCAGGAATATACAATGACATTGTCTAGGTATGCTAGGCAAAATTGGCCGCTATAGCCTGTCAAAACTACTGCTGACATCAGTCTTTGGAAAGTAGCGGGTGCATTCTTCAACCCGAAGGGCATTACCCGAAACTGCAGGGTTTCCCCTTCTGGGGTTGTAAACGCCGTATATATGCTGGATCCTGGGTGTACCAGGATTTGACAGTATCCACTGCGCATGTCTAGAGTGGAGAATATACGTGCGTCCCCTAGGTCGCGGAGCATATTAGCCAGGTTTATAGATGGGGGTGCTATAGGGTATGTGATATTGTTTAAGGCCTGGTAGTTCACACAAAAGCGAAGTTCTCCATCTTTCTTTGGCACAAGCACCACTCTGGCGTTATATGGTGAGTCAGTTGGCTCCACTATTCCTTGCGATTTCATCTCGGCTACCTGGTCTAAAATTATTTGCCTGCGGTAGGCGGACGGGTTCCCTGGTCGGCAGTATATGGGACGAGCATCGGTTACGCAGATTTCATGCTGAATGGCCGTGGTCTGATTTAATCTGCCGGTATGCTCAAATACGGCTACGTGAGCGTTGAGTATCCGCAATAATGTCCTGAGTTGGTCAGCCCCGAGTTGGTGGTTTACCTCTTCATTACAAATTTCTTGTAAATTTTGTGTGTTTATTGGGGCTTCCCAGTTAATGGCCATCCTATCCTGCATGCCCAAATATAGGCGCTGTTGTCCACAGTCGATTATGGAATTTTGGCTTGTTAGCCAATGTTGCCCGAGGATAATCTCCTCCACTATATGTGGTGCGCAACGAAATTAAGTTTGGACTGTTTCTACCTCTGTGGACACTGGCAATGTAATAACTCCATCTATGGTCAGTCGTGACCCAGACTGTGCCATTTGATTTATTCTGGAGTTTTTCATTATCTGGTTTTTCTGTTCGGGAGTTAGCAGCTGGCTTTGAACGAAATTGCCTGTTGCGGCCGTGTACAGTACTGCCATAAGCTCCTGGTTGTTTATGCGGACTCTTATCCGAGGTGCGTGTGTTCCCGGCCTCAGATCGCTTAACGTTAAAATTGGTTCCACCCTTTGTATTATGCCGGGGCTGACGGGTGACTCTGTGTCCCGGCGGCGGCATTTCCCGAATCCCTCTTTCCACCCTGACGGTTCCCCTTCCCTATGTCGAGGGGGCCAGCTGTGGTGTCTTTTTCCTTAGCGGCTGCTAGGCGGCTTCTCACTGTGGGACAGTCTCAGTGCAAGTGTCTCTCGGGGCAATACCAACACTTAGGTGGCAAGTATCGTCCCTCTGCGCTTCTAGCGGGTCTGTTATTCTCTGCCGTTCGCGCCACGTGTACGGGTGGCAGGCGGGTCAGAACGTTTGTTTTCTCCTGTTTTTCGTAATCGAGCTCCGCCTCTATCACTCTCTCCACCAATTCCTCAATCCCCGTCGCCCGCGGATGTTGTAAGGCACTTCTTATCGCTGGTAACATTAACTTTGTAATGACACGCACTCCCTCTACCTCGGTACTTTCTGGAGCGATACGAGAATACATTTGCGCTTTTCGTTTAATACAAATCTCTGATTCTTCCTGCCTTTGTTGTTTGTGTGTGTAGAAGTCTGTTCGTAAGGCGGTAAGGACTTCCTCTCCTGCGAACTTATTGTTCAGTTGGGTAACGAACTGCTCCCAGCTCGTCACAACCTCGCCATATTTGTTCCACCACAAAGGGCCGCGCCTTTTAACTGCTCTCGTGCCTTTAGCACCCGTTTATTAGGAATCCCGCCGGCCTTGAATTCGTGTTCACAATTATTTATAAAATATACAGGGTCTTCATGGGGCCTGCCTGAAAATTCGGGCAGCACTATTTCTTCGGGTATTCTACGTGTCTGTTCTGCATGGCTAGCGGGGGTTCGGTCCGGGGGTGAAAATTGTTCCCTTCCTTCTCGGTTTTGGCGCGTCCTTTGCTCCCGGCATTTCCAGCAGTTGTATTGGGTGCCTTCCGTCGGTCGGAATGTCTGGGTCCAACCGATATTTTATTACAATTGTGCTGTGAACAGAGGCTGCACCGGACCCTGTATAGTCCTGCCCCACTACAAAATGGAGCACTACATGGCTCTAGTTGAGGAATTTTGTCTTCGCTTCCCCCATCCCTCGTCCTTAGGTTCTCTAGTAGGGTTTCTTCGGCTCTCGCCTCCCTTCCCTCTGGTGTCTTACTGATACGCATATCCTCCATACTTTTTGTCCGCCGCCTATAGGAATCCCTATGTGGCCGGCCTAGTACCCTTGCCTCCTCTAGTACGAATTGGTCGCTGGGGGCCAAAGGGTTTGATGAGACTCCCTTAAGTCTTTGGTTCATCCTGACTAGCTCCTTAATTCGGTCTGGTTCAGCCTGACTAGTTCGGAAATCTGGTAAGGGTGAGACCCCTTTTCTCGGGTATATGGGTATAGTCGGGTTCTTGATAATTTCTTTACAGATGTATCTACACCCCACTCCTGGGAAGCCAATTTAACTTGACGCTACACCACTGTGGAAGACAGGGTGGCGTATAGGGTCGTAGTTAATTCCTCCAAGCACAGACTATAATGTGCCTTGAAGGTTGAGGGTATTGCAATAATGTAGTCGGTTGCTGTTTCATTTTAAAGGACGAATATATTTTCTGGAGTTTACACAAGAACTACATACATCAACACTTCCGAGGTGTGGTACTATAATAATTTTGGCTACTTGGATTAACTGCGGGCGACTTCGAGATGGAGGGGGGCTTCTCTGGACAGCGATTGTATACTTAGCTCTGGCTGCTGTTGGCGCGGGTAGGCTGTCAGCTGGGGATGATCTCCAGTCAGTTGGGCGGCCTTTGGAAAAAAGCCCGCGTATGTTGTCGTCTCCCCGGGACTGCGGTTCGGACCCGTGCTCACGTCTTCTCGCGATTTCTTGACGCAACTCTTCCCTCGGCATGGTGATAATGAACTGAGCCCCTCTTCTCTTGTAAAGGGGCTTATATGGTCACCAGCCTCCCTCCTTAAAGTGTCGGCACGTGTCTCTATTATTAAGGGAGGGGTGAGGTGGTGGAAAGCAGAACAATGCCTTTCAAAACACGTGCCCTGGTTCCTGAGGGTTGGGGGGCAAGGTAGCACCTTGCCCGTAGATACTCTGTCAGCTATTCCTTCGCAGTGCATGTTTTCTGAATTCTGGCGAAATCCACATGATTATTTGGTGATATCTCGATGCTGAACTGATCTCACGGCTTGCTAGAGATGCTCTTGCTTGGCTCTGCGATTTCTCCCGCTTTCCTATGTATGTACGTAGCACTATCCGGGTTCTCTGGCGACATGCCAGCTCTTACTCGGCACAACCTTGACACATTTAACTGCGATCCGTTCTGGCTGTTCACCTGCTTCGTGATACGTGTCAACTGGTTGGCGGTCGCGAAGGGGGTCAGGGAGGCTTCTACTCAAAAGGCGTTACACAACAATATGTAGAGCAGTAGCATGAGGTTATCAAGAATGGATGACGTACAAAATGTACTCCAAGCTGGCGTCGGTTGACAAACATACACTTACATACGTAAAAAATGAGCATGATATACAGCAAGTTGTGAAAAACATGATTGTTGGTATACCTGGCAAGGCGACAATGGCTTGCATGAGCTCCAGTATACCTCCGAGAGAGAAAAGCAAACATGTACAGGACGTGCTGGTAACAGGCCTGGCAAGTAAGACGAGTGCTTGCATGTGCTCCAGTGTGTTACCACCCAGTGTACCTGGCAAGGAGAAGACTGCAACCCTTCCAAGGGCTACAGTACACTGAATCAGACAGCGCATAGGCCAACAAAAAAAGAGTATACCTGGCAAGCCAGCCGGGCTTGCACGAGCTCCAGTATACTGCAGGAAACAAACTGATAATCTACCTGAATATGTTAGGAATGTACCTCTTGAATGCGCTATAGTAGACTACCAGGCAGCACACCTGGCAAGCCTGCAACACACTTGCACGCACTACAGCATGCTTATCGAGAAATATGGTTACCAAAAAAACCCCTCAGACTCAGCAATATACCTCACAAGCGGAATACGAAGACGCCTGTAAGTTCTCCAGTATACGCTGGGAGAAATAACACTCTCTCCGAGACGACATACTTACATAACTACATAGGCCTGACCCAGAACTGTTTTTCTTTTTAAGGCTGATAACCATAGGGGGTGGTAGGAATGGCATCATCCAGGTCTTTTCGTTTGTCGTCCATCCATGAAAGTGCTAGTTTATTCGCGCGCTCGGTGTAAACTTCGTGATGGTACGAACGAATACTACCGACCTGTACTCTCATGCAGCACTGGGCCAAAAGGATGCACCAATAATTGTCAAATGTTATCGTGTTTTCAACTATGCAGCTCTGTATCCCCTTCGCGCGTTTCACCACCGTATTTTGGCAATGGTACGCATACAGCTTCACCCGCAACCCGACACACTCATCCTTAAACTTTCCAATCACCCTGGAGTTGACTGGAGAATAGCAGGGATGAGTGGGAGGGTAGCCGCTAGTGTCGAACTCCAACATTAGCATCGGGTCAGAGGCGAGGTCGCTGTAAAAGTCAACACAGTCGAGCTCCATTATAAAGGAATCTGTGTCCATATAGGAGAGACTGACACTGCTCCCATACCGCGCTCGCATGACGTCGTAGTAAAAGCGGTACATGAGTGTCTTTGACAGGTCGAGTACGGCAAACCCAGCGTATATGGGATTGTCAAATTTTACACTCTCTTGGCATAATTTGATTAGGGATAACAACTCACCATATATCGTTCTGCATTTGAATGCAGGTTTAGCAATTAATTTCTTCGCCCAAACTTCTCTACACACGAGTTCCATACACTGTCGTTTGCACTTATTTTCCATAAGTTTGCCATACATTGCGTTATTCATTAATTTAAAGTCCATCTCGAAGGCGTTCGTGGCTGCCTTATGTTTCGTCGTATTCATGTCTATATACTGCTTTAGCCACGCCTTCTGCTGGAATTGAAGGACACTGTGAACAGCCTTCAGCCACAACCCATGATCCAATGCTTGCTTCAGAGTACGGTAATGTACTATATAATGAAGCTTGCTCTCCAGGGTTGTCATGAGTTTAGCGTGTTTGGACCCTGGGGACGCTTGTTAACTGGCAAGAATGGAAGTTCCAAATGTGCTTTGTGAAGAGCGGAAGGGTATTCTTCATCTACCTCCAGTATGTAGCCGACATATCCGTCGTCCGGCACGCTTATCACATCGATGTTCGTGGCGGTCCATTCGATCCCGGCATAAGGAAGTGGCAAGGACATCGCCCACCCGTATAGATTATTGGCATCTACATACTGCAGGTAGGTAGATGGCTTGCTTGCATCATACATCTCTGGTATATGCTTATTATTGGCAACTGCGTGCCGCTTAACACATTGAGCCACCCCTCCCCGGATGCCAGCCTCAATAAACAGGTGCATATCATAGTCGCAGAGCAACTCTAATTCCACCTGCGTCTTGTGTAACATCGCATCAAACCAGAATCCGGGCGTGCTAATGTAGTGCACATAGTCGAGACTGTATGTGCGTAGACAGAGCCCCCGGAAATTCTCGATGACGTCACACAGAATCAACACATCCGTCTTCAAGTAGAGCTCCGAATATTTACGGAGGGTGCGACACCTGAACAGGTCCCAGACGGTTTGTGCGTGCTGGTAGTCTTCTGCGCTGACGTTCCCCCCAGTAAGCCTTTTATAGAATGACTCTATAGCAGGTAAGCTTGGCTCAGCGAGCCTTTCCCACGAGCTAACATAATCGTAGAGGAAGACACCTTTCCGGGTTACCAGCTGTAGCTCGCGCTCTACAGTGAAGAAGCGAGATGTTGTGTGGAATTCGCCGGACGGCAGATTCTGCGCTAGAGTTGCCAGCCTGGCAGACATGTACCTATACGTATCTATAAACTGTATAGTGAACTTGTCGCCCAAACTCTTACTGAAGGTGATTAACTTTTCCTCTGTATGTGGAATGATAAATATATCCTGGGTATCGTAGCCAAGCTGCTTAACAATGAAATTGGCATCATACATCAAGTTATGGAAGAGTATCGGCAGTCTCTGGGGCCGACGACCAAGCTTGTTGCAGTTATTACATGGCACCCCAATAAAACTGCCATTGGAATTGTCATGGTCATGTACCTTTCGGTTGGTGCGGGTAAACATGCCAGAACAATGGCAGCAGGTAGAGGCTAGAGCATAGCCAGCCTGTTCCCCCTGCATAAGTGCTCGCATAGGTTCAGACTGACTATATATGTCTTTCACCAGGAGACCTATCATAACCACCTCTTCCATGAAGTGTTTCGATGCACCTTCGCCCGTGTAAATGGTCACACCCGGGGGTAGACTGGTTGTCTTGGAGGCCGGAATAATATTATTTTCTACCTTGACGTATAAGCCAAAATAATAGGGCTCGTGTTTTTGGTACCTATTTATGTAGGACGCGTCCAGGTTCGGCTGACAAGTCTGCACAGGCACCAGCATCGCCTCGAAGTCTGCATATACTACTATAGGTACCTTATCGCCGTTCTGGTAATTCTGGAACTTGAGCACGGGTGGCTTGCCGTCCGCGGCGGGCGGCGGCATGTCTGTGCAAACAGCAACATGGTCATTACAATACCGCCTGTGCTCAGCCAGAGTTTCGGCGCACGACAACCCAGTCACACGCATGCGATTATCATATGCTTTGAAGCAGCGCTTACAGATATCGACATGCTGTGTGTGTGACATCACCTGGGAACGAACCAGTCGCGAGAAATTCGTAACATAGCAATAGTGCGAGTTCTGGTCCTCCGCAGTGGTGAGCAGCAGCAAATCAAAGTGCTGGGCCAGTTCTTCACCTGTCACCCATATTGGCACTACTTTCGTATTCTCGTCGAGTGCGTAAATATTAACGCTGACCCCGGGATTAGCTCTCTCAAATCTAGCTATTTGGCATAGAGGGGTGGGGAAATCTACTGTGGAAAAGTTGAAGCGCATCTCCATCCTGGTGTAGCGCTGGTCGACATGTTCCCAATGTACCCCCTCTACAAAACCTGCCAGTATCGCCCATTAAAAGCACTAAAGGTCAGCATTGTGGGGGTTGATAATCGCCTTTTTCTCCGAGAAACCTGCAGGCAAGGGGATGTACGAAGAGGATCTTAGGGGATCGATCTTATTTACACATAACTGGAACCGTTTCATGGCAGTGAGGGTCCAGCCGCTGCCCTTCCCCATATTAACAGTCTCCTTGTGGCAGATCTTTGCAATGGGGCCCGACACCGCCTCCTCGATGTCAGCCACATTAAATACAGGCACTTTCTTCGTCTTAAATGCACGACGATCTACCTTGTCGTCGTGGGGCTCAGGTTTTCCATAAATGTACTCGAAAAATAAATTAAATTTCATCGCCCCCTGGGTCTCGACTTCCTGCTCGAGTTGGCCAATTATATTCACTTTCAAACTCTCGAGGTAGCCGCAAAAAACTACGGCAGCCCTCGAGGTATTCTCCGAGAAATATGTTCTCATAACGCCATCGAACGTGCTTTCCACCTCCACGAACCCATGCCAGTTGCCCTCGCCAGCCCCAGTGGCAGTGAAGCCTCGACGAGGGCTTTCCTCGCTCGTAAGAGCCTGAATTGCATGGGAAGGCCCTGGCTGTGGGCTTGCCACTCGTGCATGCTTCGCCGGCCGGGACGGGGTGGGGTTAGCAGCACCAGAGCATTTCGCACTATGGGCACGTAGACGATCGGCTCTGGCAAACTGCCGGCCACAGGTCCCACATTGTAATGTTGAACTGTGGGATTCACCCAACAAGTGAGTTCATGGCGACGGGCATCGCAAGAACGCCCGAAGCCCTCATTGCAGAACGCGCAGTTGGACGAGACAGCCTGCCTGATCACTCCTGTACACAGTGTTACATGCTCTACGATATGTTCGACACATGCAAAGGAAAGTCCATACCGCTCGCACAAATGTTGGGTCGGCTGCCGGAATGGATTGAGAGAGCAATAACGCTCGTGCCGCAAACCATTCCAGCGAACCATAAACACCCGGTCGCAGAAACCACACTTTAGTGCGGGCCTACATATACGCAAGGGTGGCCGCATTGGCTGTCAAGTGATATGAACAACAACACACGAGTTAGATTGGTTACCTGATGTATGTCTACTCACCAACACACACGATGTAGAAGAACACTTACCCAGAATGGACGCTTGGTAGCGAGTGGCAGCTGCAGATGGCTGGGAACCATCGGGGCCCTGTGGACACGTCTAGTTACACACGTGCAGAGCGCAGCACCAGCCCCAGATGTCGGCTTGGAGTGTTTATATACTATACGTCAAATGTACGGTTCCGCAGCCCGGCAACAAGTGAAAGTGTATAGTTCCCGAGGCGGTATATATACTCCCCTATCACAAGGAGAAACTCGTCACATCCTGGAGAAACATGTCAACCAGTTATGTCACTGGCCTTGTGCAGGCTGACGACCCAGGTGTGGCCTGTTGTACACAGAGTACCGCGGTACTTGCATGTACTTGTCCCTTAATGGCGTGTGTACAACTTGTGCTTTCAATATACTAGCAAAGTGTGTGATGTCACCAGAACATTCATTTTCACGACTTGCGCCTTGGTGATAGGCAAGCAGTAATGTGTCTGTGTACTGTGTTTTGAGGTTAATGTAAAATAGCATGGGGTTATAATTTTTTTATGACAGGTCTTTTTCTACACTCTGCAATAATAACACACAAGTTTCTGAACACACATATATATTGTCACATAAAAAGGTATACAATGTGGTGTGATTACACCTTACAGGAAATGTATTGTTTGAGGTTAAACACACACAAATAATGTTTCAGTTGCGCTTACACGTAAATACCACCAAAACATTAATTGTCAGTTGTTACACACACACACACACACACACACAAAATCAAGTACGAAGAAATAGGTATTACAATTCCTTTTTTCATTTGCAAACAAAACAGTTGTGATTAACCAACACACACGTTCAATATTTTATGCAAATCACAAGGCACGTTTTAAATAACGTGAACAATATTAGCAAAAAATGTTGTTTGTTAAAAAACCACTACAAATAAAACTTTTGTGGAACCCATCTGCAAGCGCAACAGTAAGTATTTTTTTAAGAAAATATTCTAACTATACAAATGAAAGCGAAAGATTGCCACACTCGTACATAAAATACGAAGAATTATATATGAACATTCTATAACTTTTATGCCGAACACAAGGCCCCTTTTTCCATTGCGTGAACACATCAAAACAGTAACGAGACCTATAAAGTATAAGCAAAACCTTTTTTGTATAACCCCCATCTCCATAACTATACAATTAAAAGCAAATATTGTCACACACACACAATTCTAATTGATGTAAAAAGCACAATATTATTATTGTTAAAGAAATTCCAAATATAAACTTTTGAGCACTACACCTTTGCAAGTAGTGTATTGAAGAGCTGTATCAGTACAGTTTTCCGCTCTGCAACAGTTAGATGTCTCACATCACGTAGTGAAGAGTTCCCACAACTCAGGCAGGCGGTAGCGGCAGCGGCCGGCTTCTTACGGTCAGGGCGTGTCGCACGCTGTCGAGGGCCCTTCACTGCGGCTTCTTACGTTAGGAGGCTGCAGGGGGCGGCCTGACAGCGTCACTGGTGATGTCAATCCCCGCTGCAGAACCCTTCTTCGTACGTTTGGAGGCGGCAGCAGGCAGAGGCAGAGCGGCAACTTCCATCACGGCAGCAGCAGGAACAGACGTCTCTGGCATCGGTACATAGTCGGGAAGGTGAACATGTATCGCATCGTGCAGCAAAGCGTGCGTAATCACTTCGTCCGCTCCACAAGGCTAGGGGGTGTCTGTTCGCATATTGTGAACTACACATATCCCCAATACATTGCAATCGATCATCTGCTGACACGTCTCGTATGAAACAGCCGGGTGGGCAAACAGCCAATGTGCTATGCCGTCATACTGTTCACTATACGAGCATGCATCTGGAGTGGTGGCCGCTGGATCTCCTGCAGCGGCAAGTTCATAGGTGATGGCGCCGTCACACTGCTGTAGGCGGTCTCCGGACGGAACGGTACGTTCATCTCGAGCACACTGAAGTCGACTGGTAGGTAAACAGTGCGTTTATATAGCATCTACCAAGCGTCGACAACTAGCTTTGACCAAGAGCAGGAGAAGGCATGCAAGTAGATCGTACACAGCCTGGCTGCAGCATTTACACTTACTGCGACAAGTCAGTTCGCCCTCGACCGATGCCGTACCACCTTCACTCTTCATTACGTAGTAATATAACAGCTGTTGGTGTTGTTTAGGCGTTACTTATATATACAGCTTCCCACACACACACACATACATGTAGCAAGTGAAGCACTTGTTATTTCAATTGAAGACACAACATACCTTAGCAGCGCATGGTAGAGTCAATTTACTGCAGCAGTCTATCAGCGTGGTTGTATGTATGTGTCCCGTGCACTCTTCGGACCAGCAGTTGGTAGAGCCGGTATTGACATGGCGCAGGACGTAGTTCAATTTCTTGCTCCCATGGAGGCGTTAATGACGTAGTTCGGTAATATCTTCAATTTCGGCACGTGTTGCTAGTATGCGGCCATTTTCAGGCAGCTCGCTGTTTGGCCGGAGATTGAAGACGCCACACTGTTCGCACTTGTAGCAGGGCAGGATGTCCCAGTGGAAGTTGTCTCAGGTGACGTGATATCCCCACAAATGATTGTCACAGTCACATATCTGTACTTGCTTGTGTCCCAGCTCAGGTTAAAACACTACTCTTCCATAACCAATAAAGTAACTCGAGTACAAGTTCACATCTTCCGGCAGAAACATCACACAGTCACGTGCGTTAAATGTATTGCACATGACGGACGATAGTTCTCTTCTTAATGATACACAAATGTCTACTGCGGCAGGTTCAAACACTTGTCCCTTCTTATATTGTAGCCAGGCACGCCTCACACGTTAAAGGAGAAGACATAGACGTCCAAGTAATTTTAGCTCTGTTCATGCAGGTCGCATGTCTGTCGCCGGTAAAGCACTCTGTTCAGCGGGTAATTACACTGGCAGTGGCAGCATCGCAAAGTTCATAAGCTAATGCACGAGTAAACCAAACCTGGCGTATATACTCGGTGCCTGCTTGCCTTAACAGAGTACTGAGTGAGCATGGCAGCGTAAATATGGGCTTTAGGTGATATACAGCACATGTCGTTACATTACACGGTACCGAGAGAAAACGATCCTCATTTATACGACACGCTCAGTGGTCGAGTCCGGTACAGCATTCTACCTGAGCAGGCTGGCCGGGAGGTTTGAAGTGAACTCTCCTGTAGCCAATCGTGACTTCGCCCTCGTACGTGACTGGCGGGTCAAATGTTGCTTGCATGGTTGCAGACAGATGGCCACGAACTAAGTGCAGTGACACTGGGTTGACCACCATGTGAAATATGTGAGACAAAATTAAAAAAATTTCCGAGACGGTGGAGGGGTTATGCGACAATATTTATATGTGCTAGGAGTGGCTTTATGAAAATTCTACGGCATGCATAGACCGTCCGTGGTCAATGGGCTTAATGCCAGCATGACTAAACCTGACTGTGGACGTATTCAGCTTGACCATATCGGCGTCGGTGATAAGTTGTACGTACCGAGTCGGCAGCTGGATGCTGAATTTCTTGTCTAACATGCATGTGGCACACTTGCCTTATGCAGTCTCGGTCCTCTGGAAATCGGAGGCTAAGTACAGCTTTCCTATGACCAGGTCTGACAGCACCGTGTACTGCCACATCCCGTTAAGCATGGTGAGGAGTCTTTCCATTGCTACTGCTGCTGCCGTTGTAGATACTGGACTAGTACTATAGTTACCCCCATTGCAGGCAGCCCTATTTATATCGGTTTCTGGTGGTGTTTTTGTGAGAATAAGTTGACCCTCAGTAAGTTTCCCCTTCCAACGACGTAACAGCAGAGAATTCAGGTATGGACACGTGCGCACCTAGCCAGCAAGCGATGCACACATGGAGGATTTTTTTTATATATTGTTCTCGCAACNGTGTACTGCCCCATCCCATTAAGCATGGTGAGGAGTCCTTCCATTGCTGCTGCTGTCGTTGTAGATACCAGACTAGTACTATAGTTACCCCCATCGCAGGCAGCCCTATTTATATCGGTTTCTGGCGGTGTTTTTGTGACAATAAGTTGACCCTCAGCAAGTTTCCCCTTCCAACGACGTAACAGCAGAGAATTCAGGTATGGACACGTGCGCCCCTAGCCTGCAAGCGATGCACACATGGAGGATTTTTTTTATATATTGTTCTCGCAACTTTCGAAATGAAGGGCAGCCAGCCTCCTCCGTTTGGAGGTCACAGATTTTTCTGTTCGTTTCGCAATATGTGCTTAAATGACGCTTCTGCTCCGACCCGGCCACGAAGACAGTCTCGCTCTCGTTTAATAATGTGCTAAGTACATCTCGCACTTTATAGTATTCTACATCACCCACACTCCAATTGATGCAGTGATAGTATTGTTCCAGCCATATATTTGTTACTTTGCTTTTNTGGTTACTTTGCTTTTAACGTCAATTCGTGCCATAGAAATGGTGGTAAGAACATGCGTGATTCTATGTGCCCGTAGACATATGCCATGAAGATACGTTTTATAATGAAACCTCGCTGTGAGACGAGGCCCTGAAAGTTCACGTACATTCTGCCGGTCGGGAAGTGACTGAGGTATAGTCACCATTNCAGTCAGGAAGTGACAGAGGTATAGTCACCATTTATGTCTGTACTTCAACTATCCTGTCTCGCACGTTGTACGTTACGAGTCTGTCGTGAAGTATTAACGCATAGGCCTGGGTAGAGGGCGGAAAAATTCACCACTGTGGATATTTCAATCCTACAGTCTACCACACCAGATTTGATTCTATCATCCTGTTTACTGACGTCAAATACCAGTAGGGTAGCCAAGTTCATAAAGGCGTTCGGTTCGAGTTTCGGGGCCTGCATTTGTCCGTAGTACGACCTCTGGAAGTCCGCATACATTTGATAAGGGACCGTATATGCACCGTTTGTAAAATCAATGTTCAAATCACAGTACGGGTAAGCTTCGGAGTTAAAAAAAATTTTTACGTTCTTAATATTGACGTAATCATATTTCGAGCAGTTTGTATTGAGTACATTTCGCCTGCCTGTCTCAAACACAACAATTATATATCTCGGTTTTTCACTCGTGAAACTAGTTTTAACACGTTGACCGCCAGGTGGTACGATCGTACCGCCGGTTGTTTATTGGTTGGGGCCAAGGCAGTTTTGTTTTCATGTAATATGCAAATCAGTTCAGAATGACATATAAACAACCAAATTAAAAAATACGACAAGCCACTTCCGTTTAGGCCCAAGTTTGTGGAGCGGTACGTGGGGACCGCCCGGCCCCAGGGTAATGACCTACTACCTGAGGAAGTACGCGGAGGCAGGTGGGGGGGTCCCTCGACATGTCAACCGTTATACCTGCCTGCATTACTCCCCCTAACCCTTGCAGTTGTATCTCCCAAAATCACTTACGTTTAGCTCCAGGTTGGTTGTATTACACAGTTCTTGTTAGTCAGTGCTTCTCTGAAAATGTTTTCATCACGAACAAAGAAAATTGTGGATTTGGCCAGAGAAAAATATCCTTCGTCATCTGGTGAGTTATGTTTTTGCTGGTATTATTGANAACTAGTTTTAAGGTTCTAATTAACGCTCGTGGAGGCAGGAATACTCAGGTACGTCTCTAAACTCCATGTAAGAAACGTAATATCTACGTTCTTTCCTTTTTCCGCATATTTAATTAATTTTACGCGTTCAGACATGTTGACCTGCACGTGCGGTAATTTGCCATGTGGATAACTAACTCTTGCTTGGAATTAATAATCACATGCTTGTAATCTTCCGCGAACCCCAACAGCATAGCTAGTGGAATACAAACTTCCAATTTCCCGTTCGCATAGACTGGGACCTTAAAATCATCGTCTATACTCCAGCTGCCATTTTGGCGGCAGGCAATTGGTTATGCGTTAAAGACAGATAGTTCTTTATGGTTGCTGTAATTCCAACATCACGAGTTGCATCGACTTCACATCCGTTCAGCTCATACCCAATTCTACTTATCATGTGAAGTATACCGTTTCTAATGATTTTAGGCGTCACGGGAAGCAAATTGACTGGCTTCGTCAGTGTTCCCCGGAAACGCAAATATGAATTACAGGGCGCCGTGTATATATCCTGGTTTTGCACCGGGATTCGGACCTCGGACGAAGGCATATAGGGGACCGGAAGATAGGGTGAATAAGTGTGTATTTCAGCCTTAGTGATGGCGTCTTCGAACCCGGCCGGCTCTGCGACGTTTAATATTTCCACATCCATGCTTGATCGTCAGTCCCAATCTTCTAAGGAAACGCACGTTTTCAGGTGTTAGCGCTCTGCGTGCCTGACTCGTACTGACTTTAATTTTGGTACCGTAGGCGACTTTTATTGTATTCGTCCTCTTTATTTTCAGGCCCATCGTTCCTTAAATGCAAGCGGACCGCTATCTCATCGCCTCGAAAATTAATCAATCGACTCTTTTGGTCCACAACGGACACTACGACCTCCTGTACGTTCGACGTTATTACCGGAACATAAATGGGTGTTTTCGGTACATTTACAAACTTCAATCCTGGTGGCACCATTGCTGAAAATTCGTGCAGTATCTGGCTGGGCTTGCCATTGAGATACGACTCGTTAACCATATTACAGTTTATTCTTATGATATTGACGGGAAACATTTGTACCGGCAGAGTAGATATGTGTGTTTTATTAGCTTCGTATGTAGCGTTCTTGAATCATAGCATGGCGGCGAGAGTATCGCTGCCCGAGAAGTCTACATGTGCACTACACTTCATCTTGCTACGCAATGTGTTCGCGTGACCACGGGGTACTAATGTGGCTTCCTGTCCCAGCTCACGCATAAGATATTCGCCTATGTCTTCGATTTCATAAGACCCTGTGGGTATATGCAACTCCCCCATTTACCCACCCCTCTTAACGTAACAGAACATACAATTGCGGTAATCTATGTTCGGCACCGAGAAGTACGTTTGAAAATCAATCACCGCCACGGACCATACCCTTTCAGGGAGAGTTGTGGAAAGTGCACAGAACGCAATTCCAAACTTGTGCCCGACAAGATCAAGGTGACGTACATGACTGAGGGCAGCACCTAGCGCCCGCTCGTAAAGTATCTATGTTTGTAAGGAAGTGCAGACAAAGGTGTCTGCAGTTCCATGATCGCGCCTTTTGCTCTGCTCCGTGATTTTAGTATATTCGCGCTCCTCTGAAATACGTTTTCAGTTCTGGCGGGGTCCTTAAATTTCCAAAACTGTCAAAGTAGTGGACCGTGTCGTCATTCTTTTTATATGCTGTCCAATGGGTTCCCGGACCTGAGCTACTGTCGAGGTTTACTATACCATACTCCATACTGCGCGCTCGAAGGGGCAGTCGATCTCGCATGAACACTCCCCGGAAATTCCTTAATTTTCATTTTCGTGCATTATAAAGTATTTCAAAGTTGGTTAGCGGGTAGGCTAGCAGCCCCCTTAAGATCACTTCGTTCTTTTGCGTTGTCGATTTCTCTTTCTGCACCCTCCTCCACCAGACACTTGTTTGTAGGGGCGCAGGTACAGCCAGCGACCGTTTTTTGCGAGCGTCTCCAATCATCTATTGTGTCTCGAAGTCTCCATCAGGCATTTGTTTTCATCTTTGGCCGTATTAACAGCCCTGGCAATGCCNTTCATCTATTGTGTCTCGAAGTCTCCATCAGGCATTTGTTTTCATCTTTGGCCGTATTAACAGCCCTGGCAATGCCGCTGGCACCTCCAATCAAACTTCCTAGTACTCGTAGAGCCGGCAAGATGAACGGTAGAATGCCGCCTCGTTTCACTGCTAAACTACGAGGTTTGCTGCCAGAGCGCAACTTTTTCGCCCTTCAAAATTTCAATCCCATGCCACATTTCACCCTAGTCTNGACCCCCCCACGCTGCTATGCGTTCCCCGAGCTTGGCCTGTGGCGATCGTACTATTGACTTTGCTTTATCTGCAAGAATCGTATCGGCCATGTGCCTATCTGCCAACCTAGTACTTGTCATGTACGCAATGTCATGTTCTTTGCACGCTGTGTCTAACGCCTTAATGGGCACGTCGCCACGCTGTAATCGTCTCTCCAGCCTTGTGCCAGGACCGCAATACTTATATCCAGGAAGATGCACTTCAAAGGGCAAATTGTTAATAAGGGAATTTACCAGACCACCTCCTTTCTTGGAGATCTTGCCTCTACGACTCATACCTTAACTTTAACAGTTAAATTGTATTGTGTTACTGCTTTATACACTTTGTGTTAGGGGCTGGATATAATCCTGGATACTCTGCATGTGTGTATATTATTTCGGATGGAACCTCAAGCATTTTTCCATGCTGCACCTTGAGTGGTTGTGTCGCAACTTGTCGGCGTCATTTGGGCGTGCGGCCACCACCTGGATATTACGTACATGCTCTTCCTTCCTCCTGGGAAGGTCGGTGTGTGTATCGGTGACGACGGGCATGCCCTACANTGGATATTACGTACATGCTCTTCCTTCCTCCTGGGAAGGTCGGTGTGTGTATCGGTGACGACGGGCATGCCCTACAGCGACTGACCGCAGCAGCAGCAGGGGTCTTGCGTAATGTAACCCACTCTGCCTGATAAAGGCTTGTGTGCCGGTGACGGCAGGGTCTCCCTGTGGTTGCTGTGAACCGCGGCTGCATCCTGTCTTGTGTAACAGCCCACGCTAAGAGTGGTTGGTGTAGTATTATCTCGGCCCCCCACCCACTCGACCAAGAGACATNTCTTGTGTAACAGCCCACGCTAAGAGTGGTAGGTGTAGTATTATCTCGGCCCCCCACCCACTCGACCAAGAGACATACTGTGTGTGTGAAGACAGAAACGTATTTTATATTTTATTCAGATCTGATTGCAATAACCAGCTGTTATATCTGGATTCGAAACCTAGCCATTTCACGTAAGCGCACTTATCCGTAGCAAAGTTATAGGTAAGCACTAAGTACATGTTTGGGAATTTTGTTTTCATTAGTTCTTCGATATAGAATTGCCCTTCCAAACGCTCGCCATTGAAGTCTTCCAACACGAAGGTCCAAGGTTCGTTATACCGAATTTCTAATAACCAGTTGGGTGTGTAAGATTTTGCAAATGTTGGTTTGATTCGGGAAATGTGTACATAGTCTCCCACTTTTACCTTTACCTTCCGCCTGTCCACTATCTTATCGGTTTTAAACTCAGTCTCCAGCAACGAATCGTCTTTAACGTCCACCTGTCGCATACGAATGGTCCTGTGTTTTCTAGCATTGTNAACTCAGTCTCCAGCAACGAATCGTCTTTAACGTCCACCTGTCGCATACGAATGGTCCTGTGTTTTCTAGCATTGTTTTTGGTAATTAGGCGAGGTAACATATCCATCCACACATACTTTCCTCAGGCTGAGAATTCACGCCACATATCTGCTTTTAATGTTAGATTGAATCCCTGAATAATGGAAGCCTTTTTTTCGCCATGGGTGCTGTAGTGGTTAATTTTGTTACGGTCCATGANAGATTGAATCCCTGAATAATGGAAGCCTTTTTTTCGCCATGGGTGCTGTAGTGGTTAATTTTGTTACGGTCCATGAGTGAACGGAAATCTTTATTGGAAAATTCCCTACCTAAATCGGTCTGCAAATTCTTAGGTGGCCCCTTATCGCTTAAGACCATTTTCACAGCTTTGGCAACGTCCGCCCCGTTTTTTCTGCGAACTGGGACGGCCCACGCGTATTTGCTGAAACAATTGATTACGGTTAGCATGTATCTATACCCCTTATTCNGACGGCCCACGCGTATTTGCTGAAACAATTGATTACGGTTAGCATGTATCTATACCCCTTATTCACAGCAGCATACAGGATCATTTCCACCAGGTCGGCTTGATACAAATCGGTGAGTCCAAAGAGGAGCACCTTCCTTCTGCGGAAATTACTTCTTGCTGGCCTGTGAATCCCGGCTGCGATCGCCACACCAGACATTTTCAGTAGATGTAGCCGCCTTCCCACAGTTCCTCTACTATATTGACAATTTCGTTTGTGTGTAACTGATTACCCGCTTGTTGAGATGCTACGAGTATACGTAGTCTGGATACGAGTTCATTCACATTGTCCCAGTAAACATACTCAAGCTGGCTGCCTTCGTCAAGCTTCGAAGTCAGTCCTGAACAACTGGCTAGGTCTACGTCGGGAAACAACTCGGCAATAATGTCGAATTTCGGGTGGACCTCGTCCTTATATGTATTGGCAGTTACATCATTATCGGTTAAATGCGCGCTCGTGAGTTTAAGTAATTATTGTTTTTGGTGGAGAGCTTCTCGTGAATACTCTCCAGGTCTGCGTTTGAATAACAGCTCGTAGAGGCCTGGTGCTGCACGTATGGTTTCATTGTCAATCTGTATGTAATCGTTGGGTAGAAAATAAATATGCTTGTAGAGCTCTATGGTAAAATTGTTCCGCCTATATACACCGTAAATCACATCGTTAAAGCGAGTCGTATAGGAAGTGAAATAAGTACGAACAGTGTCCAGGTGGGAACCTACCTTTTTCTTATGTTTCAATTCGGCCAAGGATACCTCGTCATCNGATAAGTACGAACAGTGTCCAGGTGGGAACCTACCTTTTTCTTATGTTTCAATTCGGCCAAGGATACCTCGTCATCGTCGTCTTCGCCATTGCCCTCCAGAAGTGGCTTTAGTTTGATGTCCGTGTCGGTCTTCACACTAGCGATAGGGGGAACTGGTTGCTCCTTTATAGTGTCCAGCCGTGATGTGANTTGATGTCCGTGTCGGTCTTCACACTAGCGATAGGGGGAACTGGTTGCTCCTTTATAGTGTCCAGCCGTGATGTGAAAGGGCGGAAGGCTTCTTCCAATACTGCGTCCCGCTCCATACGAGCGCGTTTGGCCTGTAAGTACTTATCGTGAACGCTTGCAACGACACTGCGTAAATCCTCGACAGCTGCAGACATTAAACTAAAATTTAAAGTGACTTGTTCGTACTATATATTTATATATATTTATTTATTAGACAATGGCTCTACATGTAATTAAATTGACTATTTTATCTTCGAATGTAGTAAGTTTCTGAAGCACTGCGGTACGCACACGCTCGCAATGCGTCCATTTTTCATCGTCCGTGCGCATATCGTTTAAGTTGCGAACAATCCTGTGGTGTATAAGTTCCTCTAGATCTGCAAGTCCCGTACTAAATGTTTGATTTCGGATGTCGAGTTCTTCGAGCAGATTTGTACTAAGCTTATTCGTCATCCCTTCCAATATCTTGCTGAGATTCGTCTCTAGGCTGCCTACGCTCTCCAACTGCGTATGTAATGTGGTTAGCATAGCCGAACCTGCGCCTGACGCATTAAGGTGTTCGTCTAGTTTCGAGGAGAGAATTGTAAACCTCTTAATGTCGAAAAGCGCCAGCTGTGTCTCGACTACTGTGAGCTTGGCGTCCACACCACTCAGTTTGTCAGC
Source organism: Clitarchus hookeri (assembly GCA_002778355.1). NCBI lineage: Eukaryota > Metazoa > Arthropoda > Insecta > Phasmatodea > Phasmatidae > Clitarchus > Clitarchus hookeri. Next base: position 36,019 of record NQII01008489.1, on the reverse strand, counting down.
GCTATATGTTGCTATACGCAGATTATCTCTCAATGTTGCAGCAAGAGTCGTAAGGGACCTGTAGTCAATGCGATCACCTAANTAAACCTCTTAATGTCGAAAAGCGCGAGCTGTGTCTCGACTACTGTGAGCTTGGCATCCACACCACTCAGTTTGTCAGCGCTATCTGTTGCTATACGCAGATTATCTCTCAATGTTGCAGCAAGAGTCGTAAGGGACCTGTAGTCAATGCGATCACCTAAATCTACCAGTTGTGCCTCTACTGCAGGCAGCTTGCTCGCTACCATGCTTTGCATGTTATTTGTCATAGTCTGGAAATGTTTTGTCGTGGTGAGAGACATTGTACTGATGGCACCTAGGTTCGTGTCTAGCTTCTTACTTATTGCTTCCAGCGCGGTTGTGTCATTAAGGTGACTGCCTAGTTTCATGGCAAGAACTCTCACTCGCTCGCCCACGTCCTCCGTGGCTTTGTCATTTAGGAGACTGTCTAGTTTCGCAGCGAGATTGCTAACTTGATCGCTTACATCGTTCATTTTCTTCTCCATAGCTGCGAACACACCACCTAACGAGCCAAGTTTCCCTACATCACCGGCTACGCTGCTCAGCTGGGCGTCCAGCTTGGTGTATAGTACATTCGTGTTGGCAAACAGACGGCCTTCCATGGCTATGAGATTCAATTCCAGCTTTGGGGGTATCATGCACTCAGTCTTTACATTAAGGTGTCCGTCCAGTAATGCAGTGAGGCNAGATTCAATTCCAGCTTTGGGGGTATCATGCACTCAGTCTTTACATTAAGGTGTCCGTCCAGTAATGCAGTGAGGCCTGTTAGAACTCTAGCGCTCCCTTGCTCTCCCACGTCAGTGGTTTTATTCTCCGAGCCGATATTCTAGCTCCTAACACATTCAGTTTAAGTACATCATCGGATAGTTTGTGCAGCTGTGCCTCCATATTGGTAGACAGTATTTTTGTGGTTCCGGTCAGCCTACCTTCCACGACGTTGAGCGTGTCCCCGGTTGTTACGGTGGTCAGGTGGAATACCTTATCGATTAACGTGCCGAGCCTCAAATCCATGTTCGTGGTCAGTATATTGGTATCGAAGAGGCAACCTTCCACTGTGGCGNGATTAACGTGCCGAGCCTCAAATCCATGTTCGTGGTCAGTATATTGGTATCGAAGAGGCAACCTTCCACTGTGGCGAGCTTCCCTCCCACCTCAGTCAGTTGCTTAATATCATCGGCCAATGGGCGTAATTCGCTTGACACAGTTGTATGCACACTGCTGGCTATTCGCTCTCCCACACTGCTCAGAGCTGTCTCTAAGGCCGTGATTCGAGCCATACCGGACAATAATGTGCGCAGATGCGTCTCAATACTGGTTTGTAGTGTGGCCACCGCCCGCATTCAAGCCATGTCTGCAATTACTGTGTGCAACTGCATCTCGATACTGGTTTGAAGTGTCGCCACTGGCTGCAACGCCTCCGAGGTAACACTGTGGACGAAGGATACGTTTGTGGCATCACTATCGTGTTTCGCTCCGCCTAAATTATTTGCTCGTTTTCCCCCGAAACTACAGTTCCCGTCGTTGGTAGATATAATACAGCTTTCCGGCGTCCACTTCAGACCGCTATGGCCGAACTTGGATACTGTGTATCTCATATTTCACTGATGTAATATAATGAACTGATCGAAACCCCTACGGTACTGCCACTTTTTAAGTGGAAAATCTTTAGCTATAACTAGAAACCTATGTGGTACTCGCCAGCAACATGAACACAGGTCTTTAAATTTGGCGAATGTCATGTCGGTGTTAATGTGGTCCGAGTAGACGTGGCACAAATTCAGGTCGTCCATGCGAAAGAGGACTAGGAAATTTGCATTGTCACGTAGCAGCTGTTTAGGCATTCGTGAAAACGTTTGGCATAGGTAATTAGAATCCACTGCTACATGACGTCCCATGCTGAAATACTGCTGCATGGTCGCCTGTTTCTCACATGCTACATCGTCGAAAATAAACATGGAGTTCGGTAACGCCTCGCTTGGCTGCACGACCGCGTCGTTGTCACTAAATGGAAAGTAACGGAGGCCTGCAACTGCTTGTAGTTTTTGCGCTAGCCGGTATGGCTAGCGCAATACTTCTGCTGATGAATGGATTTAGAGTTTAGATATATGTTTTCGAAATGCAGAACATTAGGTTCTTCTAATAAACTAATGAGGATGCAAGTTTTCCCGCAATTGCTCGGTCCTGCTATGATTCCTCGTACTGTGTCCGGTAAAAACTTTCCATGTCTTAATTTAAAAATATTAGTTTCATCTTCGTCGACATAACTGATGTGGACAGGAAGCATGGTTGTCTGCGGCACGATCTCCATCGAACTGATATGCGAATCGGTTAATCGCTTATATTTATAATATTTGTGTGTTTTTTGTCCCTGGGTGATATCTGTTATGTACAGAGTGTGTGACGCGTCCTGCCATTTCGCTCTTGGATGCGGGCGCGATCGCTTGTGTATGTAATTATGCTGCTGCTGGGAGGGGTGAGGGTGTGTGTGTGATTGTAGGGATTATATATATTTATATATATATGTGTATAATATTTTTTTCTCTCTCTCTCGGGGCAGGGGCCGGAGCCTGGGATGGGAGGGGGTTAACACACGTTTATATATATATGTATAATATTTTTGTTAACACACATGCAAGGCTCTAGCGCATAGCTGGCGTGTCTCTTGGGAGCTGCTGCTGTACTCCATGAGAATGCAGGAGCGTGATGTTTTAACATACACTCTATCCACTATGTTACTGCGGCCCCATTGAATTGGTCATGATAGAGTGTTACATTTAACTTGCCATCTACGGCTTCTCTTTTGGGAATGCAGGCGCGTGAAGTTGCGCTCTACCCATTACTTCACCGCGGCACCCCTCCTTTGGAATGCATGATGTCCCGAAGCTATGTCCTGGCTGCATCACTCTTGGGAGAAACAGCCATAGGTTCGTGAATGCGAGAGCGTGGAGTTGCGTTCTACCTATTACTTCACCGCGGCACCCTTCCTTTCGAATGCATGAGCGTGAAGTCCCGAAGCTATATCCTGGCTGCGTCTCTGTTGGGAGACGCAACCACAGATGCGTGAATGCAAGAGCGTGATGTTGCACTCTACCCTTTACTTCACCGCGGCACCCTTCCTTTGGAATGCGTGAGCGTGATGTCCCCGAAGCTCTCTGTTGGGAGCCGCCATCGTCGGTGCGTGAATGCAAGAGCGTGAAGTGGCGCTCTACCCAATGCTTCACCAAGGCCCCCTTGAATGTCAGAGCATGACATAGCGACTGGGCTTCGTCTTCGAGGGCCACAGCCAACATGGCTGACCCCTTGTCGTTGGCTTAGGGAGCCTCGATGAACTAACATGGCCGCCAGGGAATGCCTGAGAGGAAAAATCATTTTTTAGAACTTTTGAAAAGTTAAATCAATATTTTGAAATATTAAATCAATGTTTTGAAATATTGAATCAAACTTTTGAAAATGTTAATTTTGAAAAATAACTTTTTGAAAATTAATTTTGTGAATAAATAATTTTTGAAAATTAAATTTTTGCAATTTTTTGCAATTTTTTGCACATTGTGGCACTGGTTACCAAGATGGCCGCCTCCGAATGGCACTGGCTGCCAATATAGCCGCCCGAAGCAGAATGCAAACACATGAGGTGTGTCATTTCCTTACCGATCATCTTTCTCCCACCTCCCTGCCATGATGCTGTCTTAGAAACAACTATATCTACCTACTAAAGTCCCAAATAAAATCCAGGACTGGCTTGCAATTAAACTTTCGACTACAGCCTAAGTTATATACGAATGCATTGTTTACTGTTGACCAGTGTTTTTTAACCTGTGGGTCGCGACCCTCAGGGGGGTCGCGAAGCCTTGCTCGGGGGGTCACGATCGCAAGCAAGGTTAAAGTAAAGGCAAGGATTAAAAGTCGTACACTAAAATAAAAAACTGCAATTTTAGTGAGAAGGCTGTGCCTGTTTAGTTTTTAATAATTTGTCGAATCGTGGCTCTATTTTTGAGATGCATATAATCAAATCATTTTCTAATTGGAGCTTATTTCTCTTTTTAGTTTTTATGTTCACCATTGAAGAGAACGTTAGTTCACATAGGTAGGTAGTGGCGAATGGCACTAATAATTTTAAAGCGTGTCTTGCCAGCTCTGGATATTCTTGTTTTTTCTTCATCCAGAAAACGTCAATATTTTGCAAATGAAATTCCATTTTAAGCGTGCCGTCAGCAGCTAAATCTATAAGATTTTATTTCATGTTCGTGGTTAGATCAGCCAATTGTACTGATATATCCAAGAAAGGATTTAGAATCCATCTATGCCCATTGTCAGCTTCAGAGCCCAGTTCTGGAAAGTAAGTTAATAGTTTCTCTTCCAAATTACGCTTGCTCTGTATCATGCAAGGAACATGAGAACCTACTACCAACGATATGTCCGTTGCAGTTTCTTCGACAATCTTCTAAACGCAAGGGAAAGACTCATATATCACTTTTTGTAAAGACGTTGACCAATAGCCAAGTTTTGCTAGGAATCCTTTGATTTTATCCTTGGCCGTTAGAATGTCTTCTTCTCTCCCTTGGAGGCTATTGTTTAAAATATTTTGGTGGTTAAATAGATTAGCGAGAAATGCTAATTTTAATAACCAAACAGGGTCACAAAAATTATTCGCATATTCAGATTTATCATCTTGTAAGAACATTAACAATTCAGATTTTAGTTCCAGAACTCTTGTAAATACCTTTCCTTTGGAAAGCCACCTGACCTCTGTATGATAAAGGAGATTTTGATGGAGCGAACCCATGTCTTTACAAACCATTCTGAACAGTCGAGTTTGCAAGACTTTACCTTTAATAGAGTTCACAATTTTGATCAGCTCTTTAAGCACATCATTTAAATCAGAAGATAAAACCTTTGCTGCCAGAGCTTGTCAATGAAGAAATCAGTGTGTCCATGAAATATTTGGCAATATTAATTTTAATTTCGCAACGAGTCCGCTCGTGTTGCCAGTCATAGCTTTAGCGCCATCGCTACAAATGGCGATACATTTTCTCCAATCAATCTCGTAGTCGCGAGTGCTTTCTACAAACATGTCGTACAAACACTGGCCTGTAGTATTCGCAGGAAGTGCTTTGCAAAAGAAAATGTCTTCTGTGATACTTTCATCTGCTTCATAGCGCACAAATACCATAAATTACGCACAATTTGAAAAATCTGTAGATTCGTCAAACTGCAGAGCAAAATGTGGGCTCTTCTTTAATTTTTCAACTACTTGTTCTCGAATGTCACTGGCCATATCGTTTATTCTGCGTTAAATAGTATTATCAGAAAGCGGTATGCTCTTTAGCTTGTTTGCCTCCTGCTTACATAACATTATTTCCACCATATCCATGGCTGCTGGCAAAATAAGATTCTCTGTAACTGTATGCGGCTTCCCTGCTTTAGCCACTCGGTATGCGACTCGGTAGCTAGGTAATAATACGTTCTCGTTGACACTGGATAACTAAAAACAGACAACAACAATCATAAAAAAATATAATTGAGTAAAATATTATATATAAAATATTGTTTGTAATCAACAACTAACAATACAATTTTCTTACCTGAATCATAGTATTTTGCTGCTGTTTAAGGGTTTTCCGATTTCGTTCGAAGAAATCCAACGGTTTATCAGCTTCCTCGGAATGTTTGGTTGAGAGGTGACGAATAAGCTTTGATGGTTTCATACTCTCACGTTATAATACTTCGCCGCAAATTATACATAGAGGTTTATTATTCACGACAGTAAATACATATTTCAAGTAATTGTCGTCATAATGTCTATTTTTTTTCGGTTTTGATTCGCTTCCGCTACTGCCACTTGTACCGGACGTGGAGGGCTACGCAGATCTTTTGAGATACTTATCCATTTGATGGTCGCTCAGAGCTAAGCGCAAAAACAATACGACTACGTGAATACTCGTCGGCGCACTCGGGCAACTGACAGCAAGAGAAAGAGTGCGAACGTTCCTCTGGCGCGGGGCGCTCACCTCCTCTCGCCCCCCGCGACATAACCGCGGCAAACAATATACATGACTACTTGCAGAGCGCCCGCCACTATCTGGCACAGTGCACTTGATTGTTCCATCTATATAGGTCTCAATAGGAAGGATATTAAATATTTCGTCTTTGAAATCACTGACATAGTTTTATTATGGTCCTGGGGGGTCGCTAGAATCCTTTAACTTGTAAAGGGGTCGCGTATTCAAGAAGGTTTAAAAACACTTAGGTTACATAATGAATAATCGTACAATGTGCTTAGGTGTATGTATTTACGCTCATCTTGCAAGACTGCATCATTAACCAGCAGAGGCATAATGATCAGGCGACTGGCCAGGGCGACAGCTTGTAAGAGTGCGCAAACTCAGATCAAGGTTTTTTGAAAATTTTTTTTAATGCACCTATTTAAATGTAAGAAATTTTTATTTGGAAAAATTGGATTTATGGAATACAGAGATGGATAACATAAACATAATTTTAATCATTTTGTGCACAAAAATTTAATTTTGGTAATGAAATTCCTCATTTTCCTTTACCTCGCCAAACACATTATCCTCTATCAGCCTAGGCTTTTAGACACTGCCAACATCAGTTCACTATTAGTCACGTTTGTTGTGTTTTGTTATAAACGATAGTTTATCAACAACGAAAAGTATTCTGAAATTATAAGTTTGGTTAACTAATTACTTATTTTAAATGTCGTATTATAAACAGCCTTCTGGTATAATTTTATTAAATTAATTACATAATAAAAATGTTTTTTTTTATTGGTTAAAACTATTAAATTTTTGATTGGAAAAATTTGACTACATAATAAAAACAATTTGTAACGAAATGGCCAAAGTGATTTTACAATATTGGCTCCTGTTTGGGTTAAAAAAAGTTAATTTTCTCTAAAGTTGTAGAGATGGGCTATCAAGGCGTAGAGTGCAGTTCAGATGTTCACCAAACTCGGTCCACTAATAGTACTTAAAAAAACATCCGATTTTAAAGAAATTCCAACTTCTATGTGCATTTACTTTCAAAATGGAGGCAGTTTTGATATTTTCGGGCAAAATTCTATATCTTGGGATCTATTCAATCGATTTAAAGCAAATTTTATATTTCGACAGTGCGTAATGTATGCATTGATTTCAGAGATGGATAGTGCTGTTGGTCAGCCAAATTGGAAGATAGTACCACATGAAAAATATAGCTCTTATGTTATAACTCAGAGATCACTAAATAGTTGTAGCCAAATTTGGCAAATAATTAATGGTATGGGAGGCCTTTGAAATGGATGCAATTTAAATTTATTAGGCACTTATATTCCAAACTGTGGCCATACAAATATTTTTGGTTCATTTGGTATGTCTACCAAACCATTTGGCTAATTTCGACCAAACTTTGTATGCTGAAAGCAATTATTTTAATCGTCATATAACCTACACCAAACCACTTTTTTCTCCCATTTTGTAAGATATCGCCACATGACAATGAAGTTTTGGTATCATATATAGCGAAACAAAACTACCAATTCCTACGGTATCACATTTTAACAGAATAAGAAAGGAATGAAGAATTACTATTATTAGGGATTACACAATTTATCTTTATTTCGGGCACTGGGAAATTCCTAGTGAAATAGCTTTAAATTTCGGTTGCGCCTACGAATATATCCTACGCCATTAAAGTTTAAAATAATCCTCTTATTTAAATTTAAACATGTTGTATAATAAAACACACCATCAAAAAAAGATAAAATTATAAAAAAAACAATTTTTATCAAATTGGGCACACAGTCTTGCGCGTATCTCGCAATATATTCCCCTTAATACACATCAATACAAAATTCATTTATATATATAATAGTTTCACTTTTATTCTTTAAAATCACCGGATCTGGGTAATAGTTACGCCACTAAAGAGTATAAAAATTTATAGAATATAATATGGTTAAAATAATTCATAGATGCATACTCTGCTGTCTTCATTATGACCAAAATCTAATGTAAACACGTTCCTGTAGTAACAAACATCATCGTATTTGCGTCTTTTAACTTTCAGCATATCGACGAGCCATAGAGTTCACTCCTCTTCAGCCACCTACAAAATGATGACAATCCAACATAAAGAACCAGAAAGAAGACTGTACACACAGTTCCAGCTGCGTAGAGTCACATTTACTGGACACTCAGCCTCTTGATAAAACGCGGCACTAGTACGTTGCGTCGTCACCAACACTTCCTCAATCCGGCGCAACGGCGCTCAATTTTACCGTCAAGAAGGTACAGCATAGACATTTTACTACCGAGAACGCAACTTTGAAGATATTTGTAAGGTATGATCGATCATAGTCGCGACCCGGAAAGTACATATACCAACTTTAACAAGAGCGTGGCACCCAATGTTATCAGGAGATACTCAAAAACCAACCTGATTTTTCCAATTTTCTTAGAACTTATTCATAACCATTAACATTAACATTCATCGTTTTCCAGCAATCACCGACTACGCAAATAAAGGCGAAAATCCTTCACATTTTCGCATTCGGTTAAAATCACAAAACAGCTCCACAACATCGCTCGTAAGGCTTCATTCCAGCTGTCAATTTCGGGAACATCCCGCCTAGACATAGACGGTAAAAGTCACCACTGTCCACACACAATGTCCGTCTTAAACAGCTAACGCCGCCGCCGCTTTTCATCACTGCCGAAACTCAGAGCAAGGGTAGTTCAGGCGCTTAACCACTCAACAGTTTTGTCATACAGAGGGTTAAGAAAAGACTAGCCCCTTCCCAACCCTCTGCACCATACCTATTCGTAGTAGCGGAGGTTTCCCACCACGTATACATTTAGGCGCCCGCCTAGTTACCCCAGCAAGCCCGGTACAAACAGCTGACGAGCATCTCGCAGTGCAGCTCTCCTACGATGCAATGGTAGTTACTGCGCGTGCGCGCGAGCTACTAGCCCATGTAAGAGCACACAGCCACTTATATATATATACAAATACAGAGAGTTTCCCACCGCATCTACATTAAGGAGCCCGCCTAGTTACCCCAGCAAGCCCGGTACAAACAGCTGACGATCATCTCGCAGTGCAGCTCTCCTACGATGCAATGGTAGTTACTGCGCGTGCTCACGAGCTACAGGCCGCTGTAAGAGCACACAGGAACTTATATATATACAAATACAGAGAGTTTCTAATTCTAGTTTCTTATATTACAAAATACTGCTAGGGAAAATTACAAAATAACAATATCCAAGTGACGCCTCTAACTGTCACACTTCCAAATTTGACAGACAAAAAGTGGTTTAGCAGTTTATTCAAACTAGCNTCCAAGTGACGCCTCTAACTGTCACACTTCCAAATTTGACAGACAAAAAGTGGTTTAGCAGTTTATTCAAACTAGCAGATTTTAAGTAGGTCAGGCATTAATTTAAAAAATGGCGACCATAGAGCCAACTTTTCTTGGTATGCCAAATCATTGAAACCAAGTAATTAATTCCAACTAAGGTTTGTATGCTGGAGGTATATATTGCAAACCACTTAAACTATGCATTACAAGTATCTTTAGTCCGCCATCTTGTAAGATTCATCAAATCACCAATTTATTTTTAAAATCATATCTCCGAAATATCCAACAAATATCACCACATTTCTCATAGCCTAAATGTAGCACTACAGAAGGGAACTTATTGTTATATGTTTTGAGTGGGTCAGGCACTTATTTTCAAATTGGCATCAATATCGATATTTTCCTTGAGAATGAGTATTAGGAAAATGGGCCTTCGGAGTCAACTGGCTGCTGGCTGGAGACAAGGGACGAGCTGTGGCCATCCTGTATGATGTCACATGGCAACCTCCTGCTCTGTACTTCCTCCCCGACGTCTGCCATCTTGAATTTCCCCTCCTACTCAGTAATTCCCAGCCAATTGCGGCCATCCATATTGGTCCCTACTTCATGCTATTGTATTCAATTTATGTGGTTTTCTCAGAGTCCTCCCGGTCTTGCTATTCCTTGTTCGTCCCCACTTCGCGTTCTTGCATTCTATGTGTAAGGTTTTCCCAAGAACTTGCATTCTATTCGGCTGGTATTCTCAGTGTACTCCCAATTTTCTTACTATCTCATTTCTTTCATGTCCTCACTTCATGCTCGTGCATTTGTTATTCTTGGCCAACGACGACCATATTGCGCATTGCTACTTCATGCTCTTGCATATCGTTTGGTGGTGATTTTCGCAGAGTTATCACGGTCGCTCTTGTTCCCCACTTCATACTCTTGCATTGCTGGCCAACAACGACTATGTCCATACTTGATGCACTTGCATTCCCATCTTCTCAGATTCATTCTTTCCTTGTTCCCACTTCTTGCTCTTGCATTCCAATGAGGGGGGGGTTGTCTCCATGCTATCCCCCTCAGTTCTCCACCAGGGCACCAGGTTCAACTCACGCACATGGTTTTGTCTATGCTATCCCTCCTGACCAACGACGTCCACCTTGGTCCCTATTCATGCTCTTAAATTCCTGTTTTCTCAAAGTCTTTCATTCCTTGTCCCCACTTCATGCTCTTGCATTCCAGGTGGGTAGAGATTGTCTCCGAGACCCCCACCCCCCTCAACCCGTTCGGCGCCAGGATGCCAGGCTCACCTCACATGCGTGGCGTTCCCCATGCAGTCTGCCCATNCATGCAGTCTGCCCAGTCTGTCCCCCACGCCCTACCACACACCACCACAGCTGCCGCCCCCTCGACGTCAACCTAAGGCGAAGCAGACTATACACTGCATGTGGACCGGGACATGGACAGCACTCGCGCGCGTGCGGAAACAGCTTCGTTATGTAACAACAAGTAGTAGATAAGTTAGTCACATTCACAGCAGCATGATCACTCTCACCACCATCCCCGCAGTGTTGCCCTCACACTTACCCATCCGCATGGCACAACCATGCGGACAACTCCCGGGCTTGGGACCTGGGCAGTACACTGCACTAGCAAAAACACCGCCGGGATTTGTTTATCCTTCGATAAAAACAAATCGTGTGTGAGCATAAGGAAAAAGAAACACCAGCGGCACCCAATCATAGTGTATAGGCGGCTTACGACATAAGAAAGGAAAAACGACCCACCTAAAAAAAAACAAAATTGGACAAAGGAATGCACAGACAGGCTACAGCAAAAGGGAAGTGTGCAGTAGCGGAAGACGAAGAGAAAAGGAGGGGACAGCGCAATAACTAGTGAATAAAAGCAAGTACGAAGCGATCACTAGTTACTATAGAACTGGTGTGATACGAATACCATTTCACATTCTCAACCCCAGGTCGGAGACAAATCCCTTGCGCAAGTATGTACATGAATGATTGTAGAATGAAAAATAGTACAAGTAACATGACTTGCCGGTAACACGCCTGACAATATAAGGATACCTCTTACATGGGCTACAGTATGCCACAATTCACCAACTGCAATGCTTCTTACAAGATCAATATGGCTCTTGCATATGCTATGGAAAAAACCAGTACATACAAATACTGGTAACATGCCAGACAATATAAGGATACCTCCTGCATGGGCTACAGCATGTTACGAGCCAGCATACCTGACAAGATGAATATGTCTATTGCATGTTCTAAACTGTGCTGGAACAGTGTACAAAAATGCTCACGAGTGATTGGAGAAACAGGACATACCGCTAGCATCCCTCATAAAAAACAGCATACTTTGCCAGATGAATATGGCTTTTACATGTGCTATAATATACTGCAGGAAAAAAAACAATACATACTCACAGCAGGATGTACTGATAACATGCCTGGCAAGATAAGGATACCTCTTGGACAGGCTACAGCATGCTACCGTCCAGCATACCTGATAAGATGAATACGGCTCTTGCATGTGCTATAGTATGCTGTTGGTAAAAAACACACACAATAATAATCAAGCAACATGAACATATCAATCAATGTGGGAGAGGGGAATGGAAGTGCTTAAGCTTCGATGACCCCCGGGCGAGGTACTGCCCCAATGTATGTCCCGAGTGTTGAATCACGTGTTAGGGCAGTACTTGTGTGAGTTAGTCTTTACGTACACTGATAACGTGTGTGTGTACAGTGGCACGCTGGAGATACACCTTAAACATTTGCGGACAGTGTTAGACGTGTTAAGGAAGGCTGGTCTGACAGTAAACCTAGAAAAAATTAGTTGGGGTCAACAACATGTGCGAAATGTAGTGTTTATTATTTCGGAGGATAATTTACGCACTGTGCTTGGAAAATTAAATGTGTAGTTAAATTTTCCACAACCAAAAAATTTAAGAGTTGTAAAAAGATTTTTCGAATTAATTGCTTTTTTATAGTAGAGATAAAAAAAAAACTTTTTGTCTTACAAAAAACATTACAGTAGTTGAAAAGAAAAAATATTGTACCTTTTATGTTAAACGTGGAACAAGAAAACTGTTTTTAAAACTAAAATAAATGGTAGCTTATCATCATGTTGTGCAATTTTTCAATTTTTCTGAAGAATTGCTTTGCACTGTCATGCAATTTCTGTGGCCGCCGGGGCGTGTTTGAATAAATGACGGTCATTTTATGCCGATAGCAAACGCCAGTAAATTATTTACTCATGAAGAACGGAAATGTACTATTTATGAAAAAGAGTGTTTAAGTTGTATTCGGTCAATGGAAAAGTTTTCAGAATATTTAGATCATACTACGTTTACTTTATTTCCGGATAACCAGTTGGTTGTTGAACTCACAAAAGCCAGCTGGTAGATTGGCACGGTGGTAAGTGCACCTAGCTCGCTTTAAAGTTGCCGTACAGCATATAAAGGGGATCGATAGTTCTGTAGCGGATGTGCTGTCACGCATGTATTGCGAAGATGAGTTTGAGGCAGTGGAATATGGGGCCCCTGCAGTTAGTCAGTTGTTCGATTCAGTTTCCGCTGGTATAAATATTTTGGAATTAAACACGTTACAATGTTTCCCAGTGCTTTTACTGATACAAAAGGACACCATAATTCTAACACGGAATGTACACACATATTGTCTGAAATCAAAGACGGATGTTCTTTTTACGCAGTTTACAAAGTATCTCTAGGAAAATGGACAAAAAGAGGCAAATTCAAGGTTTTTCTACCTCAAAAAGCTAAGAGCAATGGTTTTTGAAATTTTATCATGAATCCTTTTATGGGGGACATGTAGGACGGATAAAACCATTATCAGTGTGTGAGAACTTTTACGTGGCCAGGAGTTCGCAACGATCTGGAAAATTGGGTCAAGTGTTGCGATGCGTGCCAGCATGCAAAACCGAAAAATCAAAAACCAGAAGGGCAATATGCCGATACTGTGGCTTTGTATCCTTGGAAGCGCATTTATTTGGACGTGATAGGCCCGTTGACCCGGAGAACCTCTGGATACTTATATGTCCTTGTTGTCATCGAGAGTGTCAGGCAAATTTTCTTAATTTTATCCATTACTTACCATAAAGGCATAATAAATAAATAAGGTAGTTAAGCTGAGAATATGTAGTGTTTTCAGCTCGCCTGTGTTTGTAGTAACCGACTATGTTACGTATTTTATTTCTCAGTAATTCAGAGAGTTAAATTTTATATTAGGACTAAATATGGCGCAGACTACTCCATACCATCCTCAGGCAAATTAAGTAAAACGGGTAAATCGAAACATTAAAATTACATTACGCAGTTTTTCAACGGTTTTTCACCACATCACTGGGATGATGTATTATATTTACTTTGTTTGTGATTTAATAATATAGTACATTGTGTTCATAAATATGCTCCATCCGAGGTATTTTTAAGAGGACTTTTGATGAACCTGCTAATAAATGTGTTGCCACTCCATGGCAGTTGTTTGGAGAATGTGAGTAATAAAAATTGGAAAAAATATGGGCAGATGTGACACTTAACTTAATTACGTATCACCAAATAAGCGAACAAAAGAGTGATGTTTCATATAAAGATTTAAGCTTAAACAAGGTAACTTAATTCATGTTGAAGCTCAACACCTCAATTCAAAAATCAATTTTTTTAGTGTTAAGCAGCCATGAAACAGCATGGCCCATATCAAATACTTAGGTTTCTTTAGCCTGTGGCAGTATTGATTACTCATCCAAATTCTCCTAACAAATCTGAAAATGTTCACTTTTCCCAGTGTAAAAAATGTAATGTACCCAAAAATGTACCACTTCTAAAAGTCCCATAACCTGTCTTGATATTTTGGATGTGAAAATTGTATCATCCAAAATATATTTTGAAATGAATGTTTTAAAGAAATGTCATATTCCCAGTGTTAAGAATTGTAATAATGATATTGGTATTAAAGAGTATTAATGATTTTTATTTGTGTGTATGAAGTAAATTAAATTATTTACATATGGGTATGTATGAAAAATTAAAACGAAAAGTTCAAACACCCAGTTGTAATATAAATAATACGCCTATATATTTTAAATTTTTTATTTTACAATTTTTATTTTGTGCGCACAATATGTATTTAAAAGCACTTGTAAGAATGAAATTGTATGAATTTACGTTCTACAAACCGTGGTTTTAAGTCCCAGGTGTATGTCTGTTTTATTAGCTCTCTGCTGCTATCATCGAGACCCGTGTTCCACGTGAAAAGGAGCCTGGGGTAACGGTCTGGTCTGCCGACGCCTCGGCATTTTCTGGTCACGTGAGCAACACCGCTGTGGTCGAGTATCACAGGAGGAGGGATGTGACGGCCTACGCACATCAAGAATGCGCCTAAGTTCACCTCGCCTTGGATTGTTGTATCTACTTGAGGGTCGTGGACAATGGCTTACCTTTGGCTCGATGGGACCCGCTCTACAGACCATCTCACTGGTGCTGGCTGCGTGAGTGCTGAATGGCAAATGGCACTTTGGCGTGCTAGTGTGCTGTTTCTAAGCTTCGCCTGCTTCCCTTTCCCTCTTCTAAGCATCTCCTAAATAACATGACGCCTACCAGCCGACACTACCAGGGGCGTTTCCGCTCCATGAACATCGTAAAATGTTCGAGAAGACGACGACAAAATTGTATAAAAGGCTTGTGTTCTCCCTGCTCTGGGAGACAGGCCAGGGGCTTTGTTAGGAAGGAAATGCTGTTCCTCTGTTTGAAATGGCAGGTAGGGGTGGTTTTTTGCATAGTAATGAAAATACATGCATTTCTATTTTTAATCATTTTTATAAAATAAATTGAATATCATGTATTTTTATGGTGTTTAAAGTCATGGGATTTTATTAAAGAGTTTAAATTTATTTTGTATTCCCATATTGGGAATTGGCATTTTGTATTTCAAAAATGGGAAGATATATCAGAGTTTTGAAAACACATATGTTTCTGTTAAAACCCTAAGTAAGTTTTAGGATTATATTACCTTTTGCTTGCACACCAACAAGGAGGGGGTGGGGATTTCTGTTCCTTGAAAATCGAACATCATCATCCTGAGGAAATACAGACGAATTCCTATTTGCATGTCAGCTGAAACCGTCACAATGGTTAGTGTGTTCTGTATGTTATTTTGGGTAAGAGATTTGAAGTATATTTGGCTGGTGTCTGCTGGTTATGATGTTATGACAGACATGATGGAGCTATGTTTATTATGGTATATTTTAGTAGGTGTTATTCATTAAAACAGGCAGTATGGCGATACGCATTTTTTGGGCATGGCCGATATGCTTTTTATGGTATGTTGGTGGGAAGGTGAGTACTTTTTTGTCTGGTGTTGGCCGGGATATAAGATGGTATGGCCAGTAAATATACTAGTGTAATGTGTTGGTCTGAACTATATAGTTGCTAATGCACTTGAGTTATGGTGGTTGATGTGTTGGGTGTTATAATGGTATTTTAGGTGGTATGGTGGTTGGTTGGGTGGTGGGGTGTTTTGGTTGCAGATATTGTGGTTGTGTGGTTTCAGATATTTCGGTTGTGGTTGTGTTGGTTGGTGTGTAGGGTGGTCTGGTTGGATGTTTGGGCTATATGCTTGCTTGAGTAGATGTTATGGTCACAATGTTGCTCATAAGCTATATTGAATTTTAATTATAAATCGGCTTGCAGCAACTGCTCCTTTGTAAGCATAATGCAGATGAAACCTTAAGTGCTTTTTAGCTGCAGTCTAAATGATTAATGCTTCTGAGGTTGGGGCATTTCGCGTTTTCGAAGTGGTTGACAAAATGATAGGTGTGTTGGGAAATAGGTGAGCTTAGGGTAGGTATGATTGTTTTGCACTCTCTTAGGTTAGCTTATGTTGCTTTTTCTTTGCTGTTGTAAGTTGGGTTTTACTTCTCTTAAATGTGTTAGAATAATGGGAGGTTAGGTTGAGTAATGTTAGCCTAGTATAAAAGAATTCCAAGTCATTCATTAGGTTGAACGAATGTGACGAAATGTATAAATGATCAGAGTCCTATATGAGTGGGCAAGTCCCTCTACATGTATGGAGCTGGCGGAGTCTTGATGATGCCAGGAGGGGCTCTGGTACTCAGGTGGTTTGAATATGTAACACTTAAATATTTTTTCTATATTTGATTATATCAAGTTAGGTTTGGTCTGGTCCTAAGTCTTACACAACATGAAATATATTCCAAATCCTGCACGAGGTTAAATATTTTGTATGTCGTAAACAATATGACAATTTTTCTAAGTTATATAAAGATGGCAGGAAAGAGCAAAGGTGACTAAAATGGAATGCGAGAGCATGAGAATAGAGGGATGGAATGATAGAGCAAGAATCAAATTAAATACAAGATGGTAGATAAGATGGCAGCGGAAATGTCAAATATCAAAGGTCACGGTTTCCTGGATACTGACCTTGGAACGTTTTCCCGAATCAGCTAAATCCTTATACCACCGATGCAGTTCATAAACATGTAACAATATAATTATATACTTGGCCAATAAATATGGTTGCTTTTTTTTTACAAATTCACAGAATTCTGTAAACGAAGCATAACATTTTTTCATTAGGTACTGTACTCGGTGATATTAATTTTCTATGAGCAAACAAATAAGGATGAATTTGGAAGTAACTTAATTGTGAACAAACTGTAAACGACGATGCCACAATAATTAAATCTGATTTCTTTGGCTTAATGTTTGACTCGATGATGAATTTTTTGTTTCCTTAATTCTGTAATTTCATACTCTACCCAAATTAATAATTTCGAATTGTAATGGTTTTCCTGGTGTAAATATTACAACTTTTGAAACTTTAAGTAATTATAAACGCGAAGAATATTAACGAAATTAAAATGTAATAAGTTTTGTTTAAATTTTTTTCTTTTTATGAAACTATAGTTCATCCATTTATGCATATTTTGTAAATGTTAAATTTAAAATGTTTTCTTAAAAAAATACTTAATAGGAAAACTAAAATTTCCTAAAACAAACTGTATAATCCGCAGATACTGTTTCTAAAAACAGAACATTTAATTTAACTTCATGTGATAACAAAAAAGTGTTCTATATTTTTGAGTTCTGAAGTTTCGTAGGCCTACTTACACCAAGGAAGCCTGAAGAAACTGATTTGGTGTAAAATGTCTAATTTCCACTCTATTATCTGTATGATCGTCAGTAAAGTACTCGCGAGTAAGCGAGGTGTGATAGGGGACACCGTTTCCCGATATGTTTCAGACAGCAATGACCACAATAATTGACAAGCAGAGACGAAGTTAAGTGAAAATAAGTTGCAAACAATACGTAAAGAAGCAGCGTGTAAGATACAAATCTAGGCGAACTTAGAGAAGAATATTGACAGCAACTCCTCGTATTTATACTTTAGCCGTCCTTTGGTTTGTAAATTTCTTTCTTTCGTATTAAATAGATTTGAAAAGTAACAGAGTCAACAGTGTTGGTAGTTAAAATTAAACAACAATTTCTAAAGTGTAAATGCCTTTATGTTAAATCTAAACGAGGTCAGAAAAATAAGTGAAAACGTTGCAAACTTTTAATGCAATCGGTGACTACCTATTTCGTAACTTTGCGTAACCATTAGCATTACAAATAATATATCTATTCGTAGTGCGAGTGTGTGTGTGTGTTTCTCTCTCTCTCTCTCTCTATATATATATGTATACATACATATGAAGTATATGCCGTTTGTATGTACATTCGCAACCAAAATTTATTGGTTTTCTAAGCAAACTCTACCAATTTTTTTTGACAGGGTTGTCATCACTGGTTCACCCAATTTTCTCCTCAATGTTTTGCGAGAATGTTGTGTTCAAGCTGCGCTGTGGCCGTAATGGTATTTTTCGGCACTTAAATGACTACTACATTGTTTTGTTATTGTAATTTTTGCCATCACGTAGTTGGTTATAGACCTAGTAAATAATATTTGTGAGATGTGTTTTCTATCCATTTTGTTTGGTTGTTCAAGAAGTAGTTCATTCATCTGTGGTGGATAACTCTCCAGTTTGATAGTAGTTTTCTCCGTGTGCTCCAGATATATTCACTCTGTTATATATTGGCTCTTATTGTGCGGGTGCATGTGCAAGCCTGACCTTCCCTGCACGTGCTGGCCTAATTCTTGCGGCGTGGTTCGGCTTTCGGTGCACATCGCCTGCCCTTTTCCTGATGGTGGCGATGTTGTCAAGTTTTATTTAATTCCCCCATGCTGCAGTCTGGCAGTGGGTGTGTCATCTTCTTGCCCATTGGATAACTATTACGTTATTGTAGATTCGACGATATCCTTATTTAACTAACTCAACTATCGGTTATTTAAAAAAATAATTTTATCTGTAAAGTGTTATTTTAAAATGTCCGAATTTGTACTACCAAACACATATTCACAAAGACTGTTGTTATAGACATTAAAAATTATTACCTCTCCAAGTAAATTAAATTGTAACTGAGTGATTTAATTTACCTTTCGTTCGGGGCACTCATTTTAACACTTTTAAGCTGTGAGCAAAATTTTTAACCTTAATATTTTATTCAAAGTAGATTAATAATCTTAATGTGATTTAAGCTAATTAATTGTCACGTTTTCTTTTCTGTTCTAAAATGTTTCAAGAAATAATTTTTAATGATTTATTGTGTGATCTCTTATGTTCTTAGTAATGTTAAGCAAACATGAATACTTTCAACATTTACTTGTTCCATCCTGTCTTAATTTTTTTAATGTAATTGAATTCAAATGACATATTAAGTAATGCATATTCACAAGGTTCAGCTTTTTATATATTGACAATTTTGTCTTCCTCTAGGGCTGTAATTAATTAGACAAAAAAGTCTGACATGTATATATGTATATATTAAGAACTGTTCTCTTTTCTCTTCTGCGCCATATACAATCACCGAAAATAATATAGCATATGTTTATATGACGTTCTGTAGTAAATGTTTGAGGCAGGTCTTTTTGTAAATTAGTCATTTTTTTGTGTCAATTTTAAATATTTTTTCTTGCATTTGTCTTATGTGGTTTGTGCCAAGTACTTGATGAATTAATTATTTTTTAAGGAAGTTGATAATTAATTTACCTATCATTTTTTGATTGAACATGGGGCACAATGCATTGCATGTAAGGTGAACTAATAGGAAAGGTGTAAAATTAAAAAAGTTCTTTATGCGAAATCCGGAGCAGCTCCTTTGATCGAATTTATTTTAGTCGAGGTTAGAAAATTGTATACCTCTCTTGCAGAAGTTGGGCTTAATTTCCAACTAGTCAATGTTCAGCACACAAAATATTAATGAAGATGATAATTATAAATGCACTGACTTTCTAAATATCCATATAGCATCTCCAAGTTCAAATCTCATTTTATGTCGAGAATACAACACTGGACTGGGAGCAATACTAATAACAGAATTAGAAGTAGCAACAAGTTCGTTTATAGCAAATGTCTTCCAACATATAATATCTCTTGCATCAATCTGGCTTAAGAAGTTGACAGCAGTAACTGTGCTGGTGTGTGGATGTCTGTAAAAACAAACTTCCAGAATACCAGATCCATTGTGTGCAGTCATTCCCTGAAGAGCGAATCTGTACATGAACATCGACAACACAAAACTCTCTTCTGCTCTAATAACTGCATACAAAACATTAAAGCAGTTGCCAAGTGGTATAGTTCGAGAATTAATTGCATTAATATTGGCATGAGTATATGACAAACCACAAACAAACGTGTTGACTATGAATTAAAATATTTTTCGAAAAACAGATGGAAATGGTTGAACAAAACATTTAAATATTGATAGAAGGATTAAAATATTGACAGAAAGTTTGAAATATTGGTAGAATGTTTGAGAGATTAATCAAATGATTGGAAGGTTGATTGAAATGTTGGTCGAATAATCGAATGATTGATCGAAAGGTTGTAAGCATGATAGAATAACTTAATTATTAATCGAAAGGTTGAGAGATTGATCAGAAGATTGCGAGATTAATAGAAAGATTTTAATATTTATGGAATGGTTTCTTGTTTGCGGAGAAGAGCACAGAAGATAAAACTGTATATCACCCGAATGTGCCCTATACATTACAAGTTTCAAGGGCCTAACCCATATGGTTTGTGAAAAGTATCGTCGACAATGTAGGCAGTTCAGCTGCTGTAAAACCACCAAAGACAAAGTTTGGATGCTGGTTGGAAGCACCCCACCAAACATTTATTCATCTATACATCTACACTCCAGTAGCTCGCTGGTCCGAAAAAAGTACTTGAAATTTGAGCAGATTTTAATTTGGCAGGTGAATGTGCGTGTAATTAAGAGCTCGCCCGATGAAATTATACGAAATCAGAAGGAAGAGACGAGCATACAATTTCATACCTGACTGAACGATAGAAACATAAGGGGGAGAGATATAAAGAGAGAAAGAGTGTGATATCACCTCTCTAATCAAGGGAAGAACTGTGATGTGGTACGCCTTTGGCTACATTAATTACATGAAGAAGAGGAGATTTCATGTGAGCAAAAACCAACTACAGGCGATAGAGGTGATATTGATTTTAAATTATTAGCACAGTCTGGTGGTGATTGCGGTTGATCTGTGTTTGGTAAATGGGGGAGGATGAAGAGGGCGGTGGTAGCGTGTGATGTTAAAACAATGGTTCTTTGGTGGGTATAGGGTGGTGGGGTGGGTGGGGGCCAGCTATGCAGCCAATGGAATGTAGTGTTAGGGTAGAGACTGTCTGACTAAATAACAAATCGAAAAACAATGGTTGGGGGTCAGTCGTCTGATGGTTGTCATGTTGCTAGAATGATTGATCTGCCATACTTACAGGAATCGAAATCTAAAACTTCTAAATGTTAGTATTTAAATGTTTTCCCACCTAAATTTCCGAATATTTCGGGATTTTTAATAAATCTAACATAATTATTCATATTTTATTTAGTTTCTGTTAGATTATTTACGTTTTTTCCGGTTCTTTTTAGTCCGAGTTTGCCTGAGATTAGGGTCAGGGTCACAGATATACAAGATGGTGTTCAGTAGCCGCAGTGGTGTAGTGGTTAGAGTGGTTACGTCCCGCCTAGACGAACAAGGCTCGATTCCGGATTTTCGAATGTAAGAATCGTGCCGGACGATGGCGTTGGTCAGCGGGTTGTCTCCAGGATCTCCCTTTTCCCCTGCCCTTGCATTCTGGCGCCGCTCCATTCTCACCTCACTTAACTGTCATCCGCTCTAATGGCCTCGAAGTTAAGAGCATTCCGAATCTCTCCACTCCATTTCAAGATGGTGGTCTTGCACAATAATGTAATTTTTGCCCTATTATGTATCCTATGACAATTGTTATTTGTATATATTATTCCAATTTAAAGTCACATGGGGTAAAAACAGGAATAAGGATATCCAAGATAGAGATCGCGGTCCATACTGTAGATTTTCCCCGATGTTTTATATCGTTTGCACAATTGTATCTCTTTTGTTTTATTTTCGGGCCATTCCTAGGTCAAGGCTAATGTCACGGACGTCCAGAATGGCGGTCGAGTTGTATAATGCAATTTCCCCGCCTCCCGATTTTTACAATTTTCTACAGTTTTTTTTAATTTTTCACGATTTTTCTAATTTAATGTCATCCCAAGGTCATCGCGAGACAATATCACGGTCACGGAAATCCAACATTGCTGTTGGAATCCATAATGTAAAGAAATGTGGTCTCCAGATCTTCTGGTCAGCTGGGATTTGCTCGGAGACATAAGACACCTTCTTGATTTGGGGATACTCTATACCTCACATCGAAGAGTCACGAAACCACCTTGGTGGTTTTCAGTGAGTCTTGAGCTCAAATTGCTAATTCTGGGACATTCTGTTGGAATCACATTGAAGAGCGTTGAATGTGGTGTATTTATTTAAAGGCAAGTGTAGAAAATTTTTACTTTCATCTATGTAGTAAAATTGGGAGAAAAAGGCGATTTTAACGAAATTTTGTGGTTAAAACGGGATATTTTGACTGCAACGAGGTCAAGGTAAATGTTACCCACGTCCAAGATGGCGGCCATGTGACGTCACAACATGACTTTCGGTCAACGCCTGGCTGCTATTCCACATATCCCTTGTCCCAGAACTCTCTTTTGTATTCTACTCGCCTGGCAGTGAGGAATATAAAACCATATACCAGCCGGGTCATTAGGCACCGGAATGCTTTATGGGCAGAGTGCCAAGACAGAGCTATTGTGGTCTTCAGAGAGTGAGAGATGAGGTACAATACCTAGTAAACATACATGTTATACAAGTTTTACTGTAGTTTCCAGTGTTCTACTGCAGCATATAACAGCTTAACGGAGCGTTTTTTTATTTTTATTATGTATGAAAGATTAAGTCTAATACATATGTCGGTATTTTATGTATTGTTATGTTCCAAAACCTTAAAAAGGTCTTGGTGTTTTATTTTATAATGTTGACATACAATATGTTGGTATGGTTTGTGTATCCGTTCTGTACTGGGGACTACAGATTTAGTTGATTCTAATTTTACTTCTTGTATAGATGTGATGATATTCAAAACATTTCTCCTAATCTACTTTTATTCAGAAGTAATAAGTAAGTTTTTAGCATGGACATTTTAATTTCAAACGAGATATTCAAAAGTAGACAAGTAAATCAATTTTTGTGTGGTTTCAGGAAATGTATTTTTACTGATTAAAAAAATACCTAGCACATAATACAATGACAAGAAGTTTGCCTACAATTTCTGTAAGTTTACTCCATTAGTTGGGGGAAAATATAAAAATTTTTACATTGAGCCACACAGATGAATGGGCAATTTTATTCTTTGCTTTTTTTCACATCTGTGTTTTTCTTCCTCTTTTGTAGTAAAAAAAAACACATAAAATTTAAATAAGTTTTACCAAAAATATTTGCAAATGAGATTTTTTTAAATTATCATATATTAAGTATAAGGCTTATTATTATCATGATTTTTCGGAAACATAATTAGACTGAGCAGCATATAGGGTGCCGATATAGAGTATAGTAGCTCCTCTTGCAGATTTCTTACAAATATCAGGTCCTCGCAACTTTGGTAGCGCACCAGTGGTTATCACACCAGTACACTCATCAGGTGAGTAAGTTAGACAAGTAAGGAAGACAGGTTAGTCTAAGTAAAGGCTTTATTGCTTGTCTAGGTGTGGGCGAGGCTAGGCGGGGAACTGCTCCAGGTACTGCTGCACTGCGGTATGGCGATGGTACTTGGCCCAGCAGAGCACATTGCAGCCGCTCCTGTCTATAGCCGTGGTGTCGGCGCCGGCCTGCACCAGTAGCTTCACTGTCTCGAGGTCACCATGTATCACCACCCACATGAGCGGTGTTTGATCGTTGCTGTTTCTCGCATTCACATTTGCCCCGCGTGACACCAGCATCTTCACAAGCTCGTAGTGTCCGCCGTACGCCGCGCTAATCAGCAGCGTGAAGTTGCCTTCGTCAGGCAAGTCGACAGACATGCCAGCACTCAGTAGCAGCGTGATCAGCTGCGTGTAGCCATAGTAGCCCATATCGTGCTGCGGGTACACTGAGTACTGACTTATGTTCTTCAGCTCACCGTACGCCCCGCTGCTGTGGTCCATCTCAGCATCCAGACCCCTCCACAACGTCGGCCAGTCTCTGTAGCTGCGGTACTGTAGCACCTGCGAACACGCGCCAGTTGTGATGCGGCTGTCATGACAGTCGCCATGGCAGACCGGGCTCGATTCCCACGGGAAATGAAGCGGGGATTTCCCCGGGGTACTCGGTCACTCCTCCAGCTCATCATTCCGTCACAATTCCATCCTCACTTCATCTCGTTTTCATCCCAAATATGTCTCCCTTACTAGTTCATCCAACATACGAACAGCAACATGCATTCCATCACACGGCTACACTATCTGATAAGAAATATCCGGGCATCCCTCTGTAAAAGTAAACTCTCGCCCACCTGTCACTACGACCACCGTTACCGCTTTAAAGGGAGGCAGAGGGCTCGATGTTGGTCATTACCACGCGATAGCAGCAGAATAAGTGGAACAAGGGAGCTCAGTGACTTTAAGAGTGGTGCAGTTATTGGTTGCCACATCAGTAAGCAATATTGCCACACGAAGGGGGAGTGCGTGGAACTGGATGGGATCGAATAATTGTGGAGATCAACCGTTCTTTCTACAGCTATCTTTAAAATATATAAAATAATGATAATTAATCAACAAATTTTTTTGTGGCAGGGGGAGTTAAATACCTGTAGATTGGTTCATAGCTCAATTAAATACAACTGTAAGAATATTAACAATATCAATCCAGTTTGTTTTCAATTAGGTAAACGTATCTGTAATAGATTATTATTAACGTGCAAGTATCAACATTATCGAAAGAGGGAAGACAGTCACGGCCGAGGATTCCACATAAATATACTCATAATATAAACTATCCACAAGCTGCCTCGCAGTACATAAAAAGGTTTAAAAAGTAAATACTGGATCCATACCCGAGTTATTAATTTAGCCTAGACTACAGTTCAAAACCCGGAGTCGGAGCATAATTAAGTTATTAGCGGTATATGAACGAGTAAGGGACACAACTGATCTCGGAAGAACACTAGTTTTGACTACTGGTTATGCTGGCCCCAGAACGTCTACCAATTAACTCCACCTACATAATACAAAAGCATAAGTTACTTATCTACATGGTGTTATTCCGCCGTGTGTCTTAAGCCTTGCCCTTTTGCCGCCACCTTCTCAATAGAAGAGCGAAGACAAAAGAGCAAGAAGTAAGAGAGACCAAGATCACGCCCAGTTAAGTATTTATAAACTTGCGCACACCTGCCACGGGAATATAGAAAGAGCTTTCACAAAAATTTTCCAGATCATTCTTCTGCTGATCTTTTGCAGAAAATTCGAAACAAATATAGAACGACGCACGCGGGAGTGAGACAGAAAATTCTCCCACTATCACGCTTCAAACACACATGTTCAAATGCGGCACTCAGCAAATATCACAGGCCATCTGTGACACATTCTACCGGTGGCAAAGACCCTACTCGCGGCAATTACCGCGAAGACCACTGCTGACGGCATTCACAAGAAGAAAAACAGATCGTTTTTAAAGATTGCGTCCAGTTGCTGAGCTAAAGAGTGCATTCTCTACCCATGTCAATAGAACCTGACAAAAGAATTACCTAAAATTTAGGTTACACTGGCGAAGTTAAATTTAAGTTGTGCAGCAGTATAAAATAACATAAATACATTTTAATCTAAAAAAAATGTCAGTATCAACACGTCAGGTTCTTTATGCCCTTCCGATGTTGCCCAAATCGACTGACAGGGAGTGATTGTCAATTGGAAAAGGGAAGTAAAACAGCAACAAAACCGAGGCTGTGTAGACTACGAGTGTTGACCGACAGGGATAGTCAAGCATTAAAGAAAGTGGTAGGAGAACATCGCATGACATCATGTGATACCATCATCCATGACATCCACAGTGCCACTTAACGTGCAGCTAACACCAAGTCTGAGCACTAAGAGGTACGAAGACTGCGGTTCAAAGATCAGCAACTGCCTGTAAACTGTTCACTACGCCTGTGAACATGGTGGTGTAAAGAGCACCGCCACTGGAAAGTGAACGACTGGAGACGCATGAGTAGTGATAAATCACACTATACCATGTAGCAGTCTGATGGGAGGGTTTGAGTGTGGCGAGTGCCAGGTGAATGGTAAATACCGGAATGTATAGTGCCCAGAGTGAAATTCGGTGGATGTGGGGTGACAATGTGTGTGTGTTTCCATCGAAGGGTCTTGGTTCTCTTGCAATACTACCAAGCTAGTTAAATTCGGAAGGCTGTAAGTACATTTTTAGTAGCTGCATGTTCCTTTACTTCATGTCTCCCACATTCTCTTCGCAGGGTTGGAGATGTAGTAATGGCCCACTCTCTATTAATGCCCGCTACTGGACAGTATAAATGAGGGATATTTTATAGGATATTTCTGGGTGGGTGTTCAGATACGTTTGTTTAAATAAAGTAATGTAGCATAAAATGTAGAATAATATAATACTATTAATGAACTCTAAATCTTACTTATTTAATAATAATTTTACTTCATAAGACTTAGTTAAGTAAAATAAAGCAAAACAAATTGTTAAAAATATATCGAATAATAATTCTTCCACTACAGATAGAGAGTTTATATGATCGAGAGACTTTAAATATAAAGGAACGCTTTTAACCGGACTTGGCTGACATTGAGCATACGAATTAATTACTTGAGTGACAGACAAAATTAATTTCATTATATAATCTGTCCATGTTATAGTGAACACTTTTGAGTCCCTAGTTATCCTTCCCCTGCCAGCCGATTTTTAACATTCCGCAAACTTTTCTTAACTAAATATTGCCATTTTACTTATAAGCACAGTGTATATATATCTCCAGACTCGAAAGTATTCTTTTGTGGGTGACTTCTTCATAATTCATTATTTACAATCACACAGCCGATTTACACATAATCCAAAATTTCTTTACCCATCTATTTATTAGTCAATAAATACGAATATACACTATCGATTGTGAAAAAAGTAACACCCAAAAAGAAAGGCCGGAATGAACTGAAACTTCAAGAAAATGTAGAACAGTGCACCAGCAATAAGTGATTACGATTAGAGAGAGATGGCGTACACATAGGCCCAGCAACGCCCTCTCTTGTGTGACCGGAAAGGTCCGTGTTACGCCAAGCTCAGTGAGAGAAGAGCCGTCAAACGAAGTTAAAGCTAGTGCCAGTAGGCCTCGTTGACGTAAAAGGGGGCCATATTAGCCCGTCGGTGAGATCGAACGGGGCAGAATGGTCGGTCTCCGGGAAACGTGATTGTCACACTGTACAGGCCATGCTGCTACGACAGTGATGCTTGTGTGGAACCAATGAATAGAAGAGGGTCGTACGCAGCGACGAGCGGGTATTGGTCCACGCAATGTGACCACAGTACGGGATGTCCGCCATCTTGTCCGCAAGGCCGTAACGGACCGTACAGCCTCGTCCACAATGTTGGCTCGACACTGGAGCACTGCCACGGGTGTGGACCTGTCTGCGTCGATGGTTAGACGCCGTCTGCTGCGGGTTGGACTGGTGGCACGCATGCCATTGCATCGGCTTCCATTGTCCATTAACCACATTCACCTCAGAGTGCAACTCACGTGACAAGTGTGATGGTTTGGGACACGATTGTATACAACATGCTATATCGTCTTCTACGTTTTATGACAATCTGAACAGCAACCTCTACATTAGGAAGGTTTTAGATCCCAATGTAACGCCCCTTATTCAGGTGACTCTACATGCCATATTTCAGCAGGACAATGCCCGGTCACATGTGGCGAGGAATGTGCAAGCCTTCTTCAATTAACGACGGGTACTTCTGCTTCCCTGGCCAGCACGTTCGCCTGTCATGTCGCCCATCGAACATGTCTGGGATATGGTGTGTCAACGAATTGTTCGTCGCGGAACTCCAGCAGCCACTGTTGATGCTTTGTGGAATCGCATACATACCACGTGGAGGGAAATTCTCCAGGATGATATCCAGGCCCTCTTAGATTCCATGCCGCGACGTTCAGGGGCTCTGATTACCGTACGTGGGGGCTTCACACTATATTGAATTCTCGAGGTCAGAGATCATGTAAACTGCTATTATTGTAAAACATTTTTTCATGTTCGTGTACCTAATATGTTATATAAAGATAATTTCAATCACATGTATCATTCTTGGTGTTTAATTTTTTACAAACGTTAGAGTATTTAAATTTCATATTTTGTAATGATACGGAAAAATGAGAAAATTTCCCACTTTTTCTTTAGCAGTGTGGTTAATTTCTTATGAATAAAGAAAAAAATTATTCAGGGCTATAATTTACATAATATATGATTGCAAGTGTCGCCCATATTGGTACCGATCACTAAATTGTATCATATCAATTACTGGCGAGTATTTGAAATTAAATGGTATCTGTTTGCAGTAGTACAAACTCATATCACGGAAATTTATATGCATTTTACCTTTTTGCAATAAAAGATTTTCCTCGAGTTTATTGTTATATTTGTACATATCATAGAAAATTTCCACATAAGTTTGGACATTTTTGTTGTGTGTGCATCTTTATAAACATCGTAAATTTAACTGTTCTGTCAATATGCAATGTCTGAAATATGTAACCACGATGTGAATGAAATTGTCAAATTTATAGTGTCCTATTTTTGTTTGCTTCTTGTTGCTTGAACCAAGTTCAGAGTACACGCAGCATGCCCCGACGGCGCATTCAACAATCCTTCGCCCAGCTGGGTGAGTTTGAGAGAGGCAGCATTGTTGGTCTTTGAGAGGCATGTTGGCACATTGCTCCGCACACCAACCGTTCTTTATACTGTGAGTCTGTATTGGACGCAGTGGGAGCAGGAGAGTACACACATCCGTCGAGAATGTTTGAGTCGACCAGCAGACTCCAGCAGAGAGGATCAATTCTTCGTACGACAAGCTGTATGCACTCCACACGCGTCTCTGCGCAACATCCACGGACATTTTACGACAGCTGGGGATACGCCGGTGTCTACTAATACCATATCCAGGATGATTGCAGAGCGGGATTTTTCGTCGCGGCATCCTTTTCGACGTCTGCCATCAGGACCCGAGTATCGCCTAGCATGTGTGACCATCTGCCATGAGAGGGCAGCATAGCAGCTTACGGATTGGCAACCAGTTGTGTTCAGCGACGAATTACGATACTGTCTGGGTACAGACCATCGAAATCGAGTATGGAGATATCCTCACCAATGCCGCGATACACACTTCAATGTATAGCGGCACGAGAGGTATCATGGTGTGCGGTGCCATTTACAATGATTCCTTCACCCCACTGGTGGTTATTGAAGAAACTCTGTTGATACGGTGAAAGGTCCCGGAAATACTGTGACCATGTGTGCTCCCCCTCCTGGTGCATCTAGACAACCCCATTTTCCAGCATCATAATGCCCGGCCTCACACAGCTCGGGTATCTCTTCCATAGCAGGCAAGGTCCCTAGACCTCTCGCTCATCGAGAACGTTTGGGAACAAACTGGAATGCGACATCGGCCAGCGGCAACTATGGCATATTTGGAGGGTCAGCTGCTTCATCTCAGGCAGGACCTTCCTCAGAAAGACATCCTACGTCTGTATGCCTCTATGCCCGACCTCATCGCCACCTCTCCCCGTGCTATGGGTAGTCTAAAACGATACTAAGTGAATCCTTTAAGTGTTGGTCCCTTGAAATGCATGCTTGCTGTGGTAAAATATTTTGATTTTTCTGTACACTGTACACACACTAATATGTGCTGTGCCAGTATCCACTTATGTGCCCCTGTAATGGCACATATAGCTTAATTGTTTTAACAAAAAAGTTTATTTTCATATTTTTATAAATATATTTCTGGTATTCTTAATCTGATTTTGTTGTACGCTACATCAGTGTGGGCTCAAAAATTAATTATTACTAATGTATTTATATTAAAACTGAAAAAAAAAAAATTAAGTACATATAATTTTTAATTTCTAAAACTGGTCCAATAAGCTCCTATAATATATCTTCAGTTTGAAAGAAAATATAGATCAGACCACAAAAAAAGTGATATTTTAAAGTATAAAGTGGAATTTTAAACGCTACCTGAAATAAAGAATACTTTCACATTTGAATACAAAAAGGTAATATAGCAGAAAATTACAACGAACGCTTACGCAAATATTAGACTTCTATTTTAATTTTTGCATGTCTAGATTATTGACGTACCACTTATTAAAACTTACAGCTTAAATTTGATTTCTTTTAACATTTTTGAAGACGGAAAATTTAATTCGTTATTCTAATAGGAATTTTGTGTTGAGACGGTGATTTCTCAGCAAACTCGAACCCAAGATTATACGAAAGTTGACTCTGTGTATCTTCATGAGGAGAGATAGTCCAGCTTTAAGTACGATGGTCATCATATCGATATAGGTTGAATAACATGCTGAGTGTGCACACACTAGGTGCACATTTTACTGCGTCCACATTGCTCCAAAGAAGCTCCAGGTCGAGACTAGCTCAGTCAAGTACACACTATGCTCAACATCCCAAGAGACGAATCTCTGCCAAATAACGAGCTCCCTCAACACTTGGCGAGCATCCAGCAATAAACCAAGACTGATGTTCTCGACCTTGGCTCTGTTGATATTCGTATCTCATGAAACTAGTTTGCTTCACCCTTGAACCTTACCTTGGCGTTCTGACAGGTGACCCTGAATCTAGTTGCATAACTAAGTAAGTGAACGTATCAAGTCTGTTTGTCCTCCGAGCTAGTCTGTTCCTAATGATTCCTATAATACTTCACAGCAGCTCCTAAACGAAAATAAATAAAACCATTCCCAGCATGTTCATCGTTGACTACAACTATAGATTATTAACTGTCCCTCCTTGGTGTATACATTTGGGTCTTCTCATCGGACATTTGTTTGCTGCGCCTTATTCTGGCAAGTCTTTAAGGCTCATATGCACCAAGGCACTTAAGTGTGCGTATTTATATCATCATACTAGTTTCAATGTGTTCCCTTTCACCTAACCTAAATCAAACATAACTAACCTAACTTATTGTAATGTAACCTGACCACACCTAAACTTACATGATGTAAACTCACCTGATCTGAACTTACATGCATGCTTACCCAAATTAATCAAGACCCAAATAACTCATCTTAATATAACATAATCTAAGACATACAATAACGAACCTCCGAAACATTCCTTTACCTAACATTCTGGTATTTGTAACGAAACTTATTTAACCTTATGTAACATGCCACAACTTAATATATCATAACTTAAGCTAATAGACCTAAACTTATTTAATAATACCAGTAATAAAAAAAATACATTTACTTTTATAGTGAAACTCATTTTCACTGCCATGTATATTCCCACGGGATGAGTTTGCCCTAAACCTTGCCGAGTTTGTTCAAAGAGTATGCTGTTACACATTATTATCTCCCAAGGCAGTCGCATGCTTGTCAGGAGTAAGTCACTTCTTAAATATACTTAATTATGTTAAGCTTCGATAAAACTTTTTTCGTTATATTAAATATAATTTAAGAAAATTGGAAATGTACTGCCTCTTAAAAAATTATGTAAAATAAAAGTTACCTTAACTGGAACATATCACATTTTATCCAAGTTATAATTGGGTTCTTTGTCGTTTGAGTTGCTGTATGGTAATTTAGTGAACCGTTTATATACCCAGATTTTTTATGCATTGTTTTTGACGAAAATGTATGCAGCTAACAACACATTCAATCTCTGTGTTACAAAGTTATACAAATTGCTATAACTCATCGCAACACTGTGTAATTTAGTAGTCAACAATCCCATAGCCTTAAACTGGAAAATTCTTGTTACTCTTTAATAAAGTGAAGTAATCATTATATAATAATCACAATCAACAAAACAATATGTATTATTTTCTGCGGCAGTTGTGAATTATTTGAATTGAAATTATCTTCATGAGTCCTCTTGACTACTGCGTTATCAATCTACACTATTACAAAAGTTTTTTTTTACAGTGTTTGTTTGTAAACATATTAATTTATCATTGGATGTCAGGATTTCACGTTCTCTTGACTTATAAAGTTCAAATGTCCATTCGAAGACTAAAAAATTTCACGCAATTTTTTAAATTTTCTTTGTAACATTTTAATGTGAATGCATTTTCCGGCAGAAAAATTGCAGTTTTAATATTTGTGTAAACATTTGCAGATTTGTGAAACACATAAACTTGTTAGCTTTAAAATTTTTGTTTGTACTCGGGAGCTATCTTTTTGCCTAGATATAAGTAAGAGCTCAAGATTTCTAATGAAAAAATAATTGTTAGCATAATTAATTTTTCAAACAAGTCAGTATTAACTGTCCATGTTACTATTAGAACTGTAGCTTTTTGAAAGAGTTCAATGATTCCAAATCGGTTTTGTGCTAAATGACGATATGTGTAATTCTACATCAGTGAGCATCATCTTCGTTGGTCTAGATATACTGTAGGCTGTAGTAATAACTATTTAAGACAATAAGATATATCGCTGCCTCACTACCATTATGCGACTCCATAAAGCTAAGGGCCATAGGTTATGTCATTTAACACGCAGCATTACCAGGTTTTTAATCTTCTGCGGAGGTTGTTCCGCACACCCAGGCACATCCTTCTTCTTACTCTCCAGCTAAAAGCACACACAGTGAATCATGTAAAATACACCACGCAATTAGCACTTTTCTATTTAAACTATGTTCAATGTCTAATCGAAATATGGTAAACCTATCAGTTATAAGTTGCACTGACATCTAACTTTCTTAATCTAAAGTATGACAAATCTCTGAAATATTTGTGATAAATTATTAATAATAAAGCATATAATCATGCAATACATTAGGAAAGTATAATTAGCATAACTTATTTTACTATTATTCCTGGAAATTTTTAATATTTAGTTTATGCAAGTAGCAACTTACTGAACAAATGCTATGAAAAAAATTGTATTGTTACTAACATGTCTTAACTCACGTACAGTATCTCAGCTTTATTAAAAAGTTTAAAATATCTTAAAGTGACCAAAGTTATTTACTATAATTAAATATTGCTTTATAATTTTGTGTTAAGGTTCCATGTAAACCTACAATGAAAATAAAAAGAAGTGAGTAGTTCATCTTCAAACCTAGAACTAAGAGATTAGTGAACATTTTAATTTTAGTCTATATATTTTGTTGAATTTCATAGTGGTACACACTTAACTTATTTGGCTCCTACTCAAAATTATTTTTTATATCACCAAGGGTTGGAATAAATGAATTTATCGGGAAATAATTAATGTGTTTCGTATATAAATTAAAATTTTATAATAACATTTAAAATTAAAAAAGCAATTTGTAATGGCCTAATTGTGTGCGCACAAAAGCTAACCAAAATTTTAGCCAAATAAAAAACTGCGATTCGTTTACTTTTTGAAATTTGTTCGAATTTAATTTTAATGGCAAAATCTTTGTAATAAGACTACGTAAAAGATGTGGCACAAGATGTCTCCATAATTTTGCATTTTAACTGAATTGTTGTTTATGTTATACCAGCTGTGCCCGCGGCTACTTTCATGTGGACTACAGAATTATTGTTTAGGTTTCTGTGTAAATAACGTTGAATTTTACTTAGTATTAATTATGAGATAGATAATAATTAGATAAATGTTTTAAATTTAAACATATTTTTATTTTTCATTTTGATATTTTGAATGAAGTCATATATTTGAGAAATTAAATGGTAAAAACGCTTATTAGAATTTCTCTGTTATAGATAGATATATGCTGCTGCGGAATTTTTTTAGGTATTTTTATTTCACACAATTTTGACGTGACAACGTCTTAAATTAGGTTGCGGCTGGGAGTCACTTATGAAAAAGTGTAACGCTCGGTAACGTTACGATGAGTCACCGAACGAGAGAGAGGCCCGCCGAATGCCTTGCGTCTCTCTCCCACTCAACTATGATCGGTCTGCCGCGCGCGCAGCACTACGTTGTCACGTAAAATCTTCGCCCGTAAAACCGACTTTACAGGCAACCATTTTTTTTACTACATGATATTGTTCCACTTTTTACGGTTTAGACAGCGTATTGCAAGAGAGCGCGCTTGCGGCAAACTATTTACCGACTTGATTCATTATTTTCGTCACTGCTTATTTCTGATATTACTTTTCGTAACAAAAAAATACTAAAACCTGGCCAGAGCACATAGATATGAATTTAAAAAAAAAAAACACGAAAATCGGATTGGTGNCCTGGCCAGAGCACATAGATATGAATTTAAAAAAAAAAAACACGAAAATCGGATTGGTGGTTCTCGAGTAATAAGCACACTAACAGACAGAGAAACGATGAGTTTTATAATATGTATAGATTAAAAATACTTTATTTTGACAAAATCTAGAAAAATAATTGTTAGTTGAAGTACCGCAATATGTGATACTACTGCGGAACCAGATATAAATAAAATAAGGTTTTCAAAACATGCAGTAGCAGGGCGTATTATAGGGGAACCTCACCCGACTCCTAGTTTTCCAGTTCAGAGTTGAGTGAAGCTACGATGCATAACGCAATGTTCACGCACATGGAGCATTAAAGAATACAGAGGAGAAACAGTTGATTATTCCAAGAAATGCAAGTGCACACACCATCAAAATGGCGTCACAGTCTAGTAACATTTCCGAACGCTTTCCACCAATCAGCACCTGGTAACTTACTTCTTAGTCAACAGCCTAGCCAATAGGTGACCTATATCAGCATGCAGTAACCAATCACACCTTTCCAGAGCCTCGTGCAGACAATCAGCGAGAGGCTACGCCCACACAAAAGCAAACGCCACATAGTTTAGCCTCTGTGTACTTCTCTTCTCTGTGGCACAGACACACGTCTGTTACTGCCACGACCGCACCTTGCCTCTAACCAGTCAGTCAAGATGAGGATTGATAATAATTCTGACAATATTTCGAAAATGTATTAATTATGAAACCATAATTTAACACTGGCGTCAAGTATATATCAATAATATGAAAACTATAACTTTATACGAATTTTTCAGAATACCAGAGGCCCTTAACTGTGTAGTTCAGGTGCATACAAAATAATCATAATAATTAAAATATATAAATGGTTTAAAATAACCTGAAAGCATTTAAAAGTGTAGCTTATTATATTTGTATTGCTAAGTTGACCAAGAAAATATTGTTACCTTCAGCTATCCCGAATTTTTCAGTCAGTTATGAGTACCGTATTTTGTGTGGCGGATATCTTAATTAATTAAGAATAACTTTGTAAGCAAATGTATTATACGTATTTAATAATAACGTTATAAATTATGGATATAAATTTTTAAGACGATAAATTATAAACTATAAATAAACAGTATCCGTTATCCACATATAAAAATTTGCAAATTAATGCCAACTATAGGTTATTCAGGGTAAAGTGAGCACCATTTGAAGCCCTCTCACTTGGTTACAATTGTCAGTAAATTAATTTTATTGCAGCCATATACGTTAACATTCGAGACCGGTGAAATGTATAAAGTGTGTGCATTACTTATACTGCGATATTTATTTAAATAATGGTAGAAGTATAAAACATAATTGATAGGAAAAAGTTAGTAGGGACTTAAAAGTGCGCACTTTACCGTGGACAGCCTAGAGATTGTCGTGTGATGGTTTAGGAATATAAGAGCGACGCTGGCTCACAACCACAATCCCCCCCCNGGGACAGCCTAGAGATTGTCGTGTGATGGTTTAGGAATATAAGAGCGACGCTGGCTCACAACCACAATCCCCCCCCCTGCCGGCCCCCAGCATAACCAGGTGACACGAGGCACGAGGCAGGTGTTGGCAGGCCGCAGTTACACGTGTCTTGCTGCGTGTCCTGCTGTGTAGGCCTCCCTGCTACCCCCCTTCACCAACGTATGCCTCTAGCCCGCCGTGAGATCTGTTGAGC
>NQII01008488.1:0-70332 GCA_002778355.1 Clitarchus hookeri | reverse complement strand
CTCGTTAGATGTTTGCTCGCAACCGAATGGACTGACACTGCTGCATTATGTTAACATTACTTTCAATTTTTGACATATCATTTGTCAAAGGTAACACATATTCACAAGCTAATAATACAGTATGGATACATGCATGTCTTTTGTTTGGGCTAGTACACAGCACATTTTTTCTCCACAAGATTGTCATGTTGTGTGTGGTAGTTTTCTGGATCGCCACAATAAGAAATGTAAAAAGGCTGCTGGTTTTTCTTTCTTCTATGAAAACTTTTCTGAGTTGTTAATGTTGCCCCTTTTTTATTGTAAAAGTTAAAACGTGGTTCCCAGNTCTATGAAAACTTTTCTGAGTTGTTAATGTTGCCCCTTTTTTATTGTAAAAGTTAAAACGTGGTTCCCAGCAATTTCATTAGATATTTTTACAAAAGTAAATATGCATGATAATTTCTGGCTGTCTGCTCAGTACTATCAATGCTGTTGTACTCTTCAGCCAAAGAAAATGGGCGTTACTGTACCACAAACCAAAAATTCATTAATCCCATTTACATACACATACACAAATTTGCAAACTAATTTATACTAGCATATAGCTGACAGGGATGTTNTTCATTAATCCCATTTACATACACATACACAAATTTGCAAACTAATTTATACTAGCATATAGCTGACAGGGATGTTAAATGGTGGTTATAAAAAATACAAAATGACTGGAAAATACAAACAGTTACTTGCTTCACTAGAACCAACAACATAATAGCAGGACACGTGAAATTGGAAATGTGTTCATTTTTGTAAAGTTGAATATTTTTGAAAAAAAAATTTTTGGTTAGTAAATTAATGGATTTGAATAACTGACACATGGTTTGGCCTTGGCTTAATGTAGCTGTTGCACACACTACAATCTCCTTTCCAGTCTTCTCCAAAAAATAAATAACTTAAAAAATATGTAGTAGTTCAAATACTGAGAAAAGTATACAAAAATTGTTTTTTACAGACAACATTTAGTTGTGTACAATTATGTAACTATTTTTACTTANTATACAAAAATTGTTTTTTACAGACAACATTTAGTTGTGTACAATTATGTAACTATTTTTACTTATAAAAAAAAAATGTAATTAGTAACAGTTTTGTCGCACTGTGCACATGCAGCAGTGGCATAGACATTGCATTATCATCTAGGTTTGCCCAGTGCAGTTTCTTCCCTTATATCTGTATAAAAAACTGGATCATAGCTGTTTCAAAAGAAAAATTAGATTAATGCATTTTTGCCTCCAATCCATCTGTGAAAATAGAAGTTAAGACTAGTTCACACACAGCGTCCTCTACCTTGCTTCCTGTAGAAATGCCTACACCGCGGTTGTATGCCACTTAGAGCTGACAGTGCAGTTGCAATGTTATAGTAAGGCGAGTCACGGCATACTGCAGCACAACATATATGTTGTCACTTTTGTGACAATTAAGTAGTACCAGCCGGCGAGTACTTCTGCCGCTGTCTTTTTTTAATGGCATTAGTAGCCTGGCGACCTAATTTTGTCATTTCTTAAGTTCGAAATTGTAAAGTTTCCGTGCTTCACTAACATTTGGGGCATACACTTTTGTATGAATGTATTGAAGAATATGAATGTTAAAGTTNGGCGACCTAATTTTGTCATTTCTTAAGTTCGAAATTGTGACGTTTCCGTGCTTCACTAACATTTGGGGCATACACTTTTGTATTAATGTATTGAAGAAAATGAATGTTAAAGTTGTGTGGTATGTAATTTACAATTTTCTTTACACTACTAATACTAGATTAGCCTGCGGCAGTNTATGTTATGTTAAAGTTGTGTGGTATGTAATTTACAATTTTCTTTACACTACTAATACTAGATTAGCCTGCGGCAGTATGTTACAAAAAGATTAGTAGTTGACACAGCTACAGTCCTACAATTAATAACTTTTGTCCTTGTTGGATGATGTGCATTAATAAGGACTGTATGCACCAGGAGGGTGTTTCAGGTGTTCCACCCCCTTTTATAAACTTGACATTACAAAAAAATATTTTCACTTCATAAACAATATGAAGAGATTAAGGGAACAGGTTTACACTAGTATACCCTAGTCAAATGTGCATAGAATAGTAAAAGTAATCTTCTTATATGTCCTTCCTGTTATTTATTTTATATATGGCTAGTGACATTGGACAGGCTCATTGTACCAATGTGTTATGTATGGTTGTCTACTGTTAGAGGAAACTCCTTCTCTCAGCTCCATTTCCAACAAAAGCGGAACAACAGTTCCAAGGTAAAACTCGTGCACAGTAGTAAGTGGATGATTCTGAGAGCTAGCTAAAGCTTGTGTTTAGAATGAACTACTCCTGACTCCAGTTTTACTGTTGTGATCTGTGATTGCGACGTAAAATCAGAAGGGAATGGAAAACACTATGTTTAAATACTTAAAGATAAACAGAAAACTGATAGTATAAACCGATAACCTACCTTTAACAAAAATGATACACTAACAAAATTCATTAGTATTTTACATGTTACTGTAACTTTATCACAAATTGGGTACTTGTATAATTAAAAAATTATACTCTAACAGTAAGTTATATTTAAACGCACCCAATATAAACATCCTGCATATGGATTGGCAGTAATAAAATTTTGGTGCAAATTATAATGCAGAATAATTTCTCTTCTTGCAGTGTACAGTAACTCTCACCAATATTTGGCCACATGCTTCACTAGACATTTATATAAAGTATTTAAATGTACCATGCACAAGCACTCAAATAACTTATGCATAACAAAAAACAGTATTACAAAATATTAACAACAAATTTTTCTCATATCAAATATTCATACTACAAAATAAGTTTTCATAAAATATCATGGTCGCACAAATATTCGGCCATCCAAAAGTGCAAGTAAGTATATTGTGCTAAACATGTTCAGCTTCAACAAACAATATATAGTCTCATTTTAAGCAAATAATAAAAATTCACTACAAAACAGCACAGTTGTGAGTTTGGAAGTTAAGTGTGACAGTTTGGATGGTGAAGTTCATTGGTGTTCCAGTGTTCAAAAAAGCAATATTAAACCCGATGAGCAACGACTCGACTACACGACCCCGACCACTCTGTGGTCAGAGCCCCATATCTGATTGTGAGTTCTGAAGTCGCCAATGACCAGAAATGGAGGTGGTAGCTGAGATGAAACATCCTCACTATCAGCTAAGCTGACACACTGGTGTGGGGTACATATATGCTACAAATAGTGACAAACATATCGAGGAAAGCCTTGACTGCCACTGCCTAGAGAGCAGTGCAAAGGGCAACAAATTCAAGGTAAACAGAATCCTTCACCACAATGCATACACTGCCACAGGCACGGTCCATCAACACGTTATCCAGGTGGTAAAACACATGACTTAAAAAGCCAGGCCGTATCACTGAGGTGAAAGTGTGTTTCCTGAAGGCAAATGACTGCAGGGGTGAGGGACACTAGAAGCTGTTTCAGTTCTTTAAAAATTATTGAAATAACCTTCCAGTTCCACTGTATGAGTGACCTGAGTTATGGAAAGAAAGTGTGCGGAAACAATTACTTCAATGTGCCTCTATATCTGTTTATCACTGGCTTAAAGCTCTCTGAACCTTCACCAGTGTTATTTGAATCGACATCAACCGTCATCTACACTTCTGGTTCCGAGGAGACAATACGGCGAGTTGATGTGATCCTGCAAATCATGGTCACTTGTAGGAAGGGATGTAAGGGATGGAGTCTTTGGCTTATCGAATTTTTTCAAAGCAGCTTCCTGACAATATATGCCAACAACAGAAGGTTTTGACTGTTTTTTTTTTTCGCTGGCCTACACTGCGTACCTACAGATGTGGTCCTGGTCATCTGGACTCCCTGTGGCTTCAGTGTACTCACAGACATTTCAGTCTGGGCAGCCACATCGACTGTCTGTGTACATGCATCCTTAACTCATGGTCGAGCAGTGGCAACAGCACTGCAGGTAACAGAAGGCCTCGGGCCCTGGAGAGCATGGAAACATTTCCATTCCTCAACAATAAACCTTGTTTGTAGCACAAATTCATATAAAAGCGTACTCCTCCTGGTACACACTGCACTCCTTCAACCCAACTGGATGTCTTTTGCTGCAGTTTACACACATCAGTGGTTCGCTGCACAGAGTAGTATCTGGATGCGGTGTGTCAGCGCACTTTAAATAAGCTTGTGAATTCCGATATTTTGCAGAGAAATGACCAAACTTTTGGCAGTTGTAGCAATGTAGAGGATCAGGAATAAACTGCTCAACACACACATTCAAGTACTCCACTTTGATAACGGAAGTGTCATGCACACCAAAAGTCAAGGTAAGAGTAGCTGTAGAGGATTAAACACTATCAGTAGTCTTCAGCTCATGGTGAAATTACACGATATACTGAGTTTGAAACTCATGAAACATCTATTTTACCATGTTATTAATGAGGTCAGGACACGAGATAATGTTCTTGCTGGTGTTGAGGGACACTTGGGACTTGACCACGACAGGGAACTTTTCAGATTCCTCACTGAATGTCTACATCATCAAGATACCTCTCGAATGGGCAGTATTAGATGTCTCAACCAGAAGCTCGTGCCTTTTGCTGATTCTCTTACAATCCACAACAGGATCACCAGCTGCTCCATCAATGACTTTTTGTAATTAAAATGGCAACACCTTTTCAATAGTGTGCCTTTCCAATCCTCGGATAACCAGAAACATGATGGAACAGGTAATTTAATATTGGTAGACTGATGCAATATAGAATCACAATCCGAATCGCTACCAGCATCATCATTGAAGTGCTATTTTAAGTGGCTGTTGAGGGTGCCGTCCATCTTTGGAGTGCTTTTAGAAGCCATTGTGTAGGCTCCCTGTTCTTGGACTCGTCGTCCTCAGTATACTGCTCGGGAGGGGAAGGGGAGAAAAGAAGCCAGCAGATAAAATACCTCAAGGACTGTGTCATTAGGAGGGCGACCAACCAAGCACAACTTAAGCAGTATTAAGATAAAGCTACCCTTTGTCACTATTCAATGCAAATAACTGCCCCCGTAGTACACCAGGGGAAACGAGGGACAAATCGTACATCCTTAGCGAGGCCAGTTTTATTCCTCTACCTCGGAAAATGTCCCAGGCTCCCCAATATAGAGGACACATTTTGGTCACAGTTAAGGGGTCTTGTGTTTCATTACACCGGCCTCCTCAGGTAACATGTCTTCCCGGCAGGTTTAGGAGCACGGGCTAGTCCATAATGACACCCCCTCCTGCTAAGAATGCACCAATTGTTGCTAAGTGAGTGTACATGTATGTGGATACAGACTCCGCGCCTAGATTTGCCTGCTGGCCCAATGAGAAGGGTTCGCTAGACCATCACTAACAAAGGTACCATGTATAGTCACACACTTTGGAAGACATTCGTAAGGACGGACACTCATTAGGATTAAGGACATCGCCCTGGCCTGAGACGATGCAGCAGAGAAGGAAGATGCGACCTGATGAGATGGAAAGAAAAAGGATGACAAAAGAGAAGCAGACTAAGAAAGAAGCATTAGATGATGGTTCGAACAAATGTCAGATCCCGACTGCATCCCAATTAGTCGCTTCTTAAGACAAGCACAGGGTGGCTGTGGTGGTATTATAAAACCCCACCATCAGCAGGGGGTTTTGTCATGGACTGATTGCAATGAGAGTGAGAATGTGTTACTTAAGTCTATTTTAAATTTAATGAGGAATTTCACGGATTGGCACACAGAGAGGATTTTATATATATTTATTGTTTTATTTTGTAGCGTGAGGTTGCCAACAGAGTATTGTATATTCTGTATTCCAAGCATCAAATGACTATTAACAGAATATTTTAGCAAAAACGATAGCTGTGACGAGTGTCCAGATGCAAGTAAACCGTAATGTAAGCGTGATCCTCAGAAATCTTGAAGACAATAAAGTCCAACAGCATTTAATCAAAGAGAGATAAGACCAAAGCAGTACATTTTTAATCAGGCTAAAAAAAATTCTTCATTATTTTTAAACCATGCACAAACCATAATTTAATTATATATATATATTTTTTTTTAATTTGAGATGTATAATGTGCTTTAATCAATTTATCTCTTGCAATAATACGAGGAAAAACCATTCAGTAACCAATGGCCCAATCAGAATGTAAAATGACCTGGGACAATTTCTGGCTTCTTTACTTTGACTTAATTTTCAACTTTTCGAAATCGTAAAGTCAAGGTTGCTTGACTTTACCTATGACAGTTCCATTGTGAAAAGTATCAATCGAAACAAAATGTCGGGAAGCAAATTCAAAGTAAAATGTTAAAGTTTTTAATTGTGTAATGGCCCTAATAAGTAAGGCCTAACCTGGGAGTGCCTAGTCTTGCTCATTACATCATGCTCTTTGATCCGTA
Source organism: Clitarchus hookeri (assembly GCA_002778355.1). Lineage (NCBI taxonomy): Eukaryota > Metazoa > Arthropoda > Insecta > Phasmatodea > Phasmatidae > Clitarchus > Clitarchus hookeri. The sequence continues at coordinate 63,889 of NQII01008488.1, read as the reverse complement.
GTACAAACCAAAGGGTTTTCAAAGAATAACATATAGTTTTTTCGTTTAAATAATAATTCCAACAAATTAAATACTACCTAAGCGATATTAACATAAACATGTACTAGTGAACGATTGTAAATATGTGAGGAAAAGTGTAAATTTTTTATGTTTGTAACATTCCGTAATTTGGAAATTAAATTAACATTTAAACTTATACAGAGTTCGTTTTTTCAAGCGTAACAAATGTATGTGCTAAAAATGCATTTCACCAACAGACATATTACATGTCCACTTTGTACTCTAGACAACCTATGCGATCAACAGAGTTATAAAAAAATATAATACATCCGTTTGTACTAGGTGCGCTGCAAACGGTGAACACCATTCTAATGTTGCATTTTCCATTCTATGCTATACTCCTTGCTCTATGGTGTTTATATTATTATTTATAGGTAGTTGTTTTTTTTCCCAATGTTAGTGTTTTGAATTCCAGACTGTACTGATTGTAAATTTATTTGAATTCTAAATCTGTAAAATGGAACCAATGAAAGCATTGTGTATAAAATCGGAACCAGGTTGTGATCGTATCTTAGTAAAGGTAAGCTGAATTATTTTAGTGGAAAGTTTGTTGTCGGAGACTAACAGCGTCTTCTATTTACCGGAACTCGCGCCGAGTGTAGTAGGTTTTCATCTGCCAGTAACTGTCTTGTACTGAACATGTGCGCACTGAATGCAGTATTTTTACACTTACTATTGAGTCAGTTCGGCTGTTTCAGTGCAATATGGCGGGGTCTTATTTTATAAACAAACTAAAGCGAAGTAATTTTTGAATCACAGACATGAACTGTCTCATGCTTTTGTTCTATTTACAGCATATCTTTGAAAAAAAAAAATGGCGGCAGACTCTCCCTACAAGAAATGGACAAAACACAAAAGCTAGTAACAAAGGAATTAATACCGAAAAGTCTGAAATTCACATTAAAATCACAAGGGGTAATGGAAAATTGTAGTACATTTAAAATGCGCCTTCATTTGTAAAGTTTCAAGTTTATATACTTACCAATTGAAAACTATGAAATGTACAAAACCTGGGTAATGATCAAGTTTAGTGAATTTTCTGTTACAAAAGAACCCGGGCAATAGTATATTTCGACTCTACTAATTACGCGGAACACAAATATACTAGAGGCATTAACGTATGACTAATTTCGTAATATGTGCCCATCTAACCTAACATAACCTAACCCCACGATGGGTGAATAACTATTTTACATTTGTAAACTAACCTAGATTTGTACGGCTCTAAACTAACCTAGGATTGTAAGGTTGTACAGTAATATAAGATTATACAATATTAATCAAATCTCAGATCAACAACCTACAATCACAGACTATATGGGAACCCTATAATCCTACGTTATTTTAAATAACTGCAATCGTAGGTTAGTTTAAAAATGTAAAATAGTGATTCACCCATCGTGTGGTTAGGTTCTGTTAGGTTATGTGGGCACATATTATACAATTAGTCATAAATTAATGACGCTTTTATAGTCGTGTTCTGCGATACCTACTAATACTCGTAGGTTAGTTTAGAAAGAATGTGAAATTGTGGGAAAAAACGTCCGGAAAAACCTTGTTTGAATGACGTAATATAACTACATTCGCACGTTAAGCTACCTGTTAGGATGTTTGCGTTTTACACTTAACTATGAATTTAGGATTTTAGGGATTTAAAGGAGCCGTAAAACACACCAAAATAATATCAATATACTCACCTATGTAGGCGGGTGGTACATACCTCTGTCAACTGCTAATTCAACCTCACCTCACTTGATGAAATCACAATCTTCCACAAAGCGCCACATACGCGGATGTAACACACTGAAAACTCATTTACAGCCGACTATATACACAGAAGCACCCGTTAATAGGCTAATATAACGCACAAAAGCACTCTTTCTTGCTTTCTCCGTTTTAAATCCCCCGGATTAGAATGACATGAAACATGCTGGCAAACGCGCGCAGCTGACTGACCACGTTAAAAAGTGTCCGTTAAAATGCCAGTGATGACATCCGTCGCAGCCAGGTAGCATGTTGAATTTGCAATGTGCAGCCATTATTAATGGCGGTAGACGTTAATAGACGCAAACTAACAAATTTCGCAATTTCTTTAAATATGTTCTACTTATTTTAACATTACGCCCTCTTGAATATGAACAAGGTAAGCTGTGCAGAACCCATTAATGCAACTTTTGTTGGTCTAGGACGTTTCGTTCAGAAACGTAAACAAACTGGCTATACTGCTCATTTCGTAATTTTGTTCAATTTTTTAAAATAAGTTGTACTTATTTTAAAGCTACGCCAATTGTATATTTGTGTTCTATGTGATTAGTAGAATGGAAATATACAACTTTTCGGAAGGGCGGGGGGAGGGGGTTACAGAAAAGCCCCTAAACTTAATAATTACCGAGAGCAAGTATGCAGAGCAGCTACATTTAACATTACTATTTCAAATTGTCCATAAAAGTTACTTGTTGTATATATGGAATCCTATGCAAGACATAAGGTTATTGTGTTAAGTTTAAAAAAAAAACATATTGCATACAAGCTCCATGATGTGAAATGCATCTTCCAGAAAACAAAGGATAATTCTATGGTAATGATTGGCCAGGTGCATGTTTGCGGGGAAAGGGATCTAGCGAGCTATGCAGTATCTTTACCTTTAAGGAACATCACAACCATCTAGCGAAACAGCATGGCCATTGATCGTGTTATTGTAGAGTTTCATGAGATATACTGTTCCTTGAAATTAGTTTAAAGATTATATTTAAATGAAATCATTCTGTGAATGGTATATCTGAATTTCAGAACACAATGTGATTATTTTCTCAGAATATAATGGAAATACAGCAGCCAGGAGGCTATTTGAAATCAAAGAATCAAACTTGGGCTGCTGGAGAGAAGCACGTGATGCAATTATTTGCTTTCAAATGCACACTAGGTAATTATGATAGCCCAATCATGACCCTAGACCCCAAGTTCTCTTTACAACAAAGACAAAGGATTTGCAAGTAGCTAATTACCAGAGAATAACAGGTCATTAATTCAGTGGTAACCGTAATTATAACTAAACATAATATCATTTCAGATGTACCACCAAAGCACACACACATCATTATCATGCTCCTTGAGAATGCAGTGAGAACTTTTAGCAAGGAAAAAAATAAAATCTAACATTTCAGAATTAGTTACAAAAGGACCTCAAAGAAACAGAATTAGGCAGAAATTACACATATTATTTCAAGGTGAACCTGGATCACACTCATAAATAACCTAAGGGATAACAAAAAATATGAAGAAATCATCTGAAAATAACCAAAATTGGAAGAATAAAAAAATTGTAATAATTATGTTGAAAATGAACCAAAACCTGAATTCTACTCATTACAGCATAGCTTGGAATAAAACTATGTCAGTAGTATGTCGATGAATAAAAAAATATTATTTGAGTATTGAGGCGTCTTTGGTAAGCTTGCGATAGTGTGGGTAAAGCCGTGTACATGAATTATGTAATGATACAGAATGTTGGTTTATTTTATGCTTTATTTGTTTTGAAATATTTTCGCATGTTTGGAAGTGTAATGTAAATATTTATGAGTGTTTTGGTATGTGGCTCTAAAGATTGTAGCTGAACAAAATGCTGAACAAAATAGTGTATTTTCCTTGCAAGTCAACAGATCCTGACAAAAGAATTAGCTGAAATTTTGCTACATCAGCCAAGTTCAATTTATGTATGTGGGGGGTGGGCGGCATCTCTCTGTACATTGAGAATGTCAACTGGCAGCCGCTTGCTTGGAGCACTAGCTACATATTTTGTCTGGAAACAGAGGTGTGTGGGCGAGTCTTCCTCTGGTACCACCTTCCTGTATCTTAGTGTGTACAACAAGGAGATGTTAATAACATTGTGTCAACTTTAATGTATAGTTGCACGTACCTTATGAAATTATTAGCACTCTTTTCTGAAAAATATTAACATGCAAAAGGAAATATTTTCATTTGTGCACTTTCTAGAATAATATACCATCACACACAAAGTGCTTGTATTGGTATAAAACATGTCAGCATTAAATGATGGGAACATATATTCAGAGTTGTACATGAACTGCATATCTGTTTACATAGGCACATTGGCTGCAGTAATAAATACAGTTTCATTTTTGAAATACCTATATAAAAGTTGAAGTTGTAATTATAATGCGTGTGTGTGTGTGTCTATATATATATATATATATATATATATATATATATATATATATATATATATATATATAAACACACACACACTGTTCCTTATACAATTCTTCACAGTTTAATGGATCTTAATCAAAGTTGGTAGGTATACCCTTAATTCCCAACTTAAACTGTGTAGGTCAAAATGAGTTTGTGAATTTCAATTCTATACAATCCGGCATATCGATCCAAATTTGGCAGGGACATCCTTCAGTTACCATTTTTAAATATTGTGTATGCCAATATGAGTTCCAACCCCTTTATGGGCTAAAATCCCCAAAAATGGGTTCATGAATCTCCGGACCCCAGTTGGGTCTGAAACCCTTATAATGGGGTCATGTATCTCGTATGCTGCCCTGTTAAACCTGATCAAGGCTGGGTAATTTTGCTGGTTTTAAATAAAGTAAAACTAAATGTACATTTCTGCCTCAAGTACATCTCACAGATGGGCAGTTGTATAACACGTCTTTCTTATTTGTTACAGGACGAGGATGGGAGGGAGCCGCTACAGGAGCTGGTGCCTGTCGTAAAGACAGAGAACCTCAAGGTACAGTAACCACTGCAGGCAGTAGCCATTGTGTGTGTGACGTAGGCCAGTAAGCACTGTGCTACTGGGAACCTGATCATGGAGACAGACATGCTCTCATCCTGAACAAATATCCAGCTCGCTACACTGCTTCCTTAGGCTGTGATTACAATGAATTAGTGTTTGCATGTAACACATTCAGTATCCTCGAACAGCAACAAGGCGTTGGTAGGAGAACACTACATATTAATGAAGGGGTAAGGTCTTGGCCAATACCTGTATTAAGAAACCATCCTGCATTTGCCTGAGTGATTTTAGAAAACCCCGGAAAACTGAAATTTGGATGGCAGAACCAGTAATCAAATAAATTTAATAAAAATTTCTGAAAAAAAGAGTTGTTCCTTTTCCGGTAAAAAAAATTTCAAAATTGAGTTTATATAGGTGTGTTTGTGTTTTAACTTTGATGTGACGAGGAACAGATGTGAAAGTTTGGTATTCGTAATTTATACAAACTTTGGAAACATCTAGGAGGTGGTCATAACATTCAGAACTAAAAGTACCTGAAAGATGTAGACATGTTTTTTTTGTGTATTATGAATAAATTGTATGTAATAGATATTTATCTGATTGAGAAAATTAAATGGTTTCATGAAGTACTAAATTAGCATGCCTAATGGCAAACATGCATTTTGTGCAAGAATTTTTATACTTATAAGAAACTTAATTAATAAAATTCTGCTTTGAAAAAATTCTTTAAATATTTATGAATTAACAANATTTTTATACTTATAAGAAACTTAATTAATAAAATTCTGCTTTGAAAAAATTCTTTAAATATTTATGAATTAACAAACAAAATAATCCTAGCCTGACATTTATTATTCTTTTCTACTCCATTCCAGGAGAAATTTATATATGTTGTTTGTTAAGTACGTGAGCAGTCAACATGGCAGAACCAAAAACAAAACCAGGAACAGCAAAGTTAATACAACTCTTTACGTATTGTGACNGAGCAGTCAACATGGCAGAACCAAAAACAAAACCAGGAACAGCAAAGTTAATACAACTCTTTACGTATTGTGACTGCCAGTAAGGTCAGCTGGTACAGTCACATAACATGCAAAAGTTTGACATTGACACCTTTCTGTACATCAGCATGCATGTGACACGATCATAATAGGTCTCACTGAAATACACCAGTCAAGGTATAGCTGACTTACGTAAATGTGTTACATGAAACATGAAGTCATTGTAATGCNCTCACTGAAATACACCAGTCAAGGTATAGCTGACTTACGTAAATGTGTTACATGAAACATGAAGTCATTGTAATGCCAGCGTTAAGTGTGTTCATCCCAGACAGGCACAATATCTTCAGAACAATCTTGCAGGGAGTGAGCTCTGATGTGGAACAATTTAGTAATTGCTTCCCAGAACATTGGTACAGAGACCTGCAGCCTCTGTAATGTTCGGAGTCACACAGTCGTCCTCTTAATGTCCCACCAGCAACCCTCTACTCATGTTGAACATCCCTTTCAACTGCAGCATGTTCATTGGCAGCTCCTTCCCAGCTGGCTTCCCTCCACTGTAGATGCGTACATGCAGTAATGTTCTTCAGCAGGTACCGTGTTTTGTCTACATTAATTGCAGATGAACTACACAGACCTTCATATTCGTGAATTCTGGTTGTCCTCACAACTTCTTCAAACTCACTGTTGACACTTGTTTTACTGGAGTTTCGTGTGTAATCATTGTGTCACTGCCCGTAGTCAGTTTTTCTATTGAGGCTGTGATTTTCACTTCTCCATTATGGGTGACTTCTGCAAGCAACAAACTTTCAATTGTCCGTACTCGATGTAGCTCTAATATATTTGACAGAACGCCTCTTTTCTCTCTTTATTTTGCATTTTGTACTTTCTGTTTGGAGGTGTAGCCAAACCTCCCCACTTAGAGCTTGGAAGCTGTTGCTCCATGTACAGAGGTTTCTAGTGGCATAGCCCTTCCCTGGTAACTGTTACCCAGTGGTCCGCCCGAGAAGGTGCTGTGACGGCAGCAGGGCAAGTAGTGGTTGCAGTGTTGCTGTGCTTGGCAGGTGGCGATGGCCCAGGGTATGTTAACTGTCATTTCACATTGGAGGCAGTGGAAGATCGAGGGTGCTCAGGATAGCGCTTGGGCAGTATCAGCTGCAAGGGCGAGATGGGCCTTGGGATGTGGAAGAACCCGGCACCGTACGCTGCCCCGGCCGAGCTGTTGCTGCTGGTCCAGGGTGGATTATACCAGGTGGCAGTAGCAAGTGGTTGTACCAGACTGTAATCGAGCAGCTTCTGCTCTTCTCATAAACTTGAATACACCTTTTGGTATATGTTGAGGATATAATCCCTCAGGCAGTCACAAAGTTCGAGGAAGCTTCTAAGCTGTTTAGGTTTTTCAGGGGCAGAGTTTTCACAGTGGGTCGTACACTTTCCGACTGCAGTAAGTTTGTCTTGGCAGTTAGATGGTGACCCAGAATTTTGACTTTCCTTTTTCTGTAGTGGCATTTATGTAGGCAGCATGTTAGTCCGTGGTAGGTGAATCGTTCCAGCACAAATGGCGCATGTGATCTTCCCATTGGTCGGAGTACACTATCATGATATCGAGATAGGCATTACAAAATTGGTCGATGTAACTGGTGAGGATTACTGCAGACATCAGCCTCTGAAGGTGACCAGGGCGGTTTTCAGCCCAAATGGATTAAATTAAACAAATGTATATATAATATTGTGTGTGGTGCCGTAAAGGCGCTATTTTTGCGCGAGTCTGGTTGAACTGGAATATGCCAATTTCCTCTGTGCATATCTAGCGTACTGATTACTTCAGTTTCGCCTAAGACTTTTAGCGAGTGTCCTAGTTGGTAGGCAGGGCTACTGACTCTGTTATCTGGTTTGGGCCGTAATCATTCCGACAGAACTGCAATGTTCCATGCTTATTTTGGATAAGTTCTGCACATACATTGTATACTGAATTTGAATGCTCAGTCATATCTTGTTCCATTTTGTCTATCTGTTGTTCAATGATTTCACACTGATTTTCTGGAGGTTGTCCTGGCTTATGTATTACCTGCTGCTTGGTTAGATGGATTGTGTACGTGATGGAAGAGGTGGTTCTCCAATGGCCGGGCAGTTCGAACTCTCTCTTGTGCTGCTTGAGGATTCTAATCAATTCACTGATCTTGTTTTCTGATAATTGGTGATTCAAATCTCTGGCCATAATTAATTGTTTAACTAACTGAAAATAAAACGATATTTGCAAAACTGAAAAATTTTGCAAATGTAATTTAATGGAAAATGGTGCTCAATGTGTTAGTGGTTTTGTGAGATGTCTGAAATGTAACAATATTACTTTCAATGAGACGACAAGTCCTACCTACCAACTCAGCTTTTAAGAAATTATTTATTCCACCCATGTTGAGGAAATTAGGCTAATTAGTTATATTAGTAACTTCTTATTTGTGTTGACTATGAATCCAGTGATAATTTACTTGCACTTCTTAAAATACAACAAAGTTTGAATACGGCATCTATTTTTATGTTATACGCAATATTTACTTTATTTTATCTAATAAACTTGATTATGTCAAAGAGTCTTTCAAAATTTTTGGCGTACAAATGTGTGTGTTTCAAACAGTATAAACATGTTCTAAAAACGTGAACTTCTTTTAGTCTATCTTATGCAGACTTTCAATGCCTATTTCAATGCCTATATATGTATATCATTGCCATTGCCAATTTCCTGTAGGTTGCGTGGAATTCTTTTCACAAAAATCAGTTGTCCCTTCTCAATAGGCATTGAAAGTCTACATAAGATAGACTAAAAGAAGTTCACATTTTTAGAACATGTTTATACTGTTTGAAACACACACATTTGTACGCCAAAAATATATATATATAATAGAGTGTGTGATACTGTAAGTGTCATGACTTTGTCAAAAGGAAGACTAAAAGAAATGCCTACAAATAAAGAGTTAAGTTTACACGCATAAATTATAGAGTTTTATTACTTATTAATTCAATAACTTAAATTTAACCTTCATTTAAACAAATACTTGCTGACCCTTGTAATGCAGTAATTATTTTATAACACATGAATATGGTAATTTAAATCAGGATGATACACCTGGTCTCGTTGTCGTGGATTGTAAGATACTAAATGAAGTAACAATTAAAATAATATAACAGGATAACAGGTTGGAGAGAGGGCGCACTTCTTCATGGACCTACAGGCAACAACGTGGGAAATCCAGCCCTGTTTGTGTAATTATATATTTTTGTGTGTGCATTTGCTGAATCAGCATATATCACTTTAGTTTTTTATAATGTGACATTGTTAAAGCTTTTTAAGTCGACACGCAGAACATTCCAGTTGCTACAGGAAAGGTAGCGGAATTATTTTTGTTAGTGGGAACCATGTTGTTGTGGAACTTATAAAATATAATTTTAAGTATGTGTTGCAACTTCTGTTTATTTAGTGTGTGTAATAGGTAAGATGGCTCCTGTATGAGAATTGGTGTTTGTTAAATACTGTGTTACATGTTATACACCATTTCATATAGGTTCACTAAATTTTGACAATTCTAGAAAAGTAGCACTGCCACAATGTATCCTTCCGTCACAACTGTTCTGTCTATGAAAAAAATGTGTTTGAACCAATGCCATGATCAATGTAGGTTACCATTCCAATTAATTGTATTTCGGTTATGGCATAGTTATACTACTGGGGCTGTGTTTATTTTACTGAGGAGGGAGGGGGTAGAAACTTTAGCATTATTTTGAAGCTCTTCTTATGATACCGTATCATTTTGAATTACATATTGTTTTAATGGATCAGTGGAAAATTTGGCTTAATTATAAGTAGCATTGAAATGATTAATAGCAGGAAAATTTTAACCTCACCAAATAAAGAAAATGCAATAAATATTTTGTAGTTTGTACAAATATGAATAGTAAACACATTCTGTACATAAATATTTTTGGCAAAGTTAAATTTTCCATCTAATAAACATGTTATTTTTACATTACAAAACAGAGTTGAAATGGTGGTTTTCTGTCTGGCCTCATACATTTTAAACATTTAAATAACGGTTTCAAAATGCATTATCTACAAAACACAATGTCTTACTGTGTGTAGTTGATATTTGCAGTTTCTGAACACATGTTGTTCTATGGCAATCCTTGGATATGTTTGTCTGCCACTTTTATGAAATAATTGGCAGAACCATTCAATAAATGACATTTTACCGGTTTCCCAAAACTAATAAACTGCAAATGATAATCAACAGTGCCGCTTTGGTATTTCATGGCAGCATGGAAAATGGCAAGCCAAGCCATACATGTCAATAATATTGCATTTCACGCAAGAAAACACAATAAAAAGCACCCCTACAGCCAACAATTATTAACTACCGATACTATATTCCTTTAACACCAGTACGGTTTACGCATAAACGTGGTGTAGATGATCGCATGCACAGTGGATTTCACTAAGCTGGGAATGTTTCACTGATTGTAACTGTCCGCATGTTCCACCATAGTTGCTAAACATTTTTTTTAATACTAATTCGCTAAAAGCAAAAAAAAAATTGTACATTACTTTAAAAACATTGTTTAAACCATAAATGCTTTATGTATAATTTATGTTTTGAATTACAACTTCTAGTTCTGAGTATGTACTATTTCTTCCGTAATTATTGTCAATATCACCAACATAACGTACATCCTGCAACAACTCATCAGCTGATGCAATACTTTACATATGACAGAATTTTCTGTTTACATAGTGTGTAGTTTGTCACATTGTCTGTTAAAATTTTGTCACTTATATGAAATGCAGTATACATATATCTTTTTAAGTTGTAGCAGAAGCAAATTTAAGCATTCTTAATTCTGTACTGGTTTTTTTTATACAGGCCTACAAACAATCCAGTACATTAATTAATATAATATGGCAATTTATATTGTTAGATATTGCAAGATTCATAATTGCAATTTCAAGTGTGTTGGCAATATATTTTGGAATTTTTTAAGTATTTTTCAGGTGGTATTAATATTGTGATTAATAATTTTGAGATGATACGCTTAGTCTAATCCATAATATTGGTGGGTAAAATGCCCAAGTTTCTGTGTTTGTCACATTCTGGAATGACTACACCACTTCCCATGCCTTTTTTTTTTATCTCGTTAACATATGTCGGCACTTTTGGTGATAAGCTATAGATTGTTTTCGTTTGAATGTCAGGAACACTTGGATTACAGTTCCATGTATTAATTTAGATTATATGTCCTATATACATCTAACTTGATTTTGTTAGCTTATTGCAAATTTCAAACCATAGCTGTTCTAATCAGCATCTCTTGCCAACAATTCTTTCTATATTCATTTCTTTATAATTGACATTATTGTGTGTGCAGACACCGATACCATCCCCTCATTTGCCAGAATGTTTAACAAAGTATAAAAAAGTGCAGAGTTTAGTCAGCTCTCGTTTATATGAAAAATGCATTTTGCATATATAAATATGTTTTATTACATCAAGTAGGTTTTGCATTAATGATGGAACTTTTAGTTGGCATATTTGTAGGTGTAGGCTGGTATTACAAGGAGGAAAGTACAGTTGAGCTCTCTCACTCTCAGTTGGTGAGCTGTTTACAGCAGCGGGAGGCTAGCTTGTATAGCAGGCAGGTGTAGTATGCTAATAGATGCTTAATCATATTCAGTAGCCCAGATTGGGTTACATATGTTTGTTTAGTCACAAAAAATTTATAAACTTTGATATTGTTGTTGTGACAACATTTTGAACATTATTCCAAGAAATTGATAGCACCTACTGCTTTGTAAAAAATTCATGGAAATACTAAAAAAAAAACAGGTGTAATGAAATCCATTAGTCCATATTGGTTAACATTTTTTTGGTTTAGTTATAAAATTTAGAAACTGTACTATATGTAATTTTATTATATTCATTAGCCCAAATTGTGTTACATTTGTTTATTATATCATAAAACATTCAGAATATTATATATATACATTTTTTTTTTCTCAGAGAAGTAGACATGATGAGTTACTTGTAAATAACATTCAAAATGTTGTTGCCTTTATGCAAGGTAACACACCACATCAAAGTTTTAAATATATTTGTCTAAACCAACAAATTTGTAATCTGGGCTACTGTATTTAATTAAGAATACATAATATTATCTCACTGAATATTTATTCCAAGGGGTAAATGCTATCAGTTTCTCAGGAATAGTGTTCGAAATATCGTCGCCGCAACTTCATGCAATATATATATATAAACCTCGTCTAGTACTTGCTGGCCTATCAGACTATGTCTCAGTGAGGTAAGCCAGTAAGTGCTGTGCTACTGGAAACCCAGTCATGTAGAGAGCTCCACTACCTTCGTTCAAGGCCACGTGGAGGTTAGTGCTTGCGCAACTAGCATGCACGTGAGTCGCAGTTGTTCGCTGGCACATAGGTACAGTAATATTGATGTCATATGCAATGTGTCATGAATTAGTATATGCAAGTGGTGGCAGCACATGCAGGTTGTTCATTGACCGTTAATTGAAGCCATGCTAAGTGGTCCAAAACTGCTTGCTTGACCATTTTGAAAAAACTTATATTTTATGCTTTGTTAACTTTATATATTGACAGTTGAAAACCACTTGCTGGATTTATCATGGCTGCCATTTTTTATCATGGTGGGTGACTTTTTCTATGGTTGTAATGTTGGCAGAGAATATTGTATGTCATCTCCGGTAAGTCAGAGGAGAATGGGATGAAAACTGTGATGTTTATACGCTACAATTAAGAACATGTACCAATATTCTGAAATTATTCCTTCATAAAAAATATGAAGGTTATAATTGTGCTTCACAATTGCTGTAAATTGCATGTCCATAATTTATTTTGAAAGGTAGTGGCAGGCAGTTTCTACAAGATCTCAAAAAAAATTTTGGAAGTATTACTTTACCAATAGTTTATATCAAAATTATTTATTATTTGAGACTTGTGTACTTTTTTCCTAATGGATCATGATTTTGTTTTCTTACTTTAGGGATGGTGGGCAGGTATTTATATATCTAAAGTTTACACATAATTAAGTGCTGTTTTGGTAGATAATTTCATTTAAATTTTTTACTTATACTAAGTGGTTTAAAAGGTACAGCCTTGGAAAACTCATGAAATATCCAATTACAGTGATTGCATATATATATTTTTAAAAAAAATTTATGATAGAATCTGTAAAACTGACACTTAGAATGTAAATGAGCGTGGTTGCCAACTACAGTTATTTTTGTTGTGTTTCAGGTGGAGGTTAAAGAAGAAATAGAAATATTTGATGAAGTTATAGAACAGGAGGCAGGCTCTCCTCAACCAGCCGCAGTGTTCGATGCTTACAATAGCAATGACCAGGTGAGTGTGGAGACTTCTCCAGTACAGTGACGAAATGATGTCATGTCACCATCACAGATTTACCCAAAACATTTACAGTGGAGGCATAAAGTACCTAAAGGGATTTCACCCCCCAATTTTTTTTCTCTTATTAAGTGTTTTGAAATTGAACTCAAATTTAAAAAATGAAAGAAAAAAAACTTTTTTTTAAAGTAATTATTACTTCAAAACTATATAATTGAGTCCATAGATTTTTTATTTTGTAGCTATTGCATAGAAATAGAACTTAAGTTTGGCATAGTTTGAATGAGCCGCATAAAGTTATTAGTCAGGAAAAAAAAATTTCCCATAAAAATTTATTTTTTGTATTTTAAAAAAATTTTGGACTACATAATAATTAGTTTTTAGGAAAAGCAATTCTGGCAATATGTAGACCCATTATGGTTCTTTAACAGCAAAAAAAGTTTTTAAATCCAGGGTGCATGCATTTAACAGTACGTAATTTAGGAATGGGGTCATTTCATTGAAAATAAACCTAAGGTGTAACGTCAAGGCAGATGTGTGTATTTCACAAATACTCTGTGTGCTGTGAGTAGGGCCTGTTTTGTAGGAAATCATGGTTCTTTTGGTAGCTCTGCCATATTTACAGTATTCTATAGTTTCCCTCCAAAATCATTTACAGAGGTTAAGATAATGTTGGATTTTGTGTTCCTGGTGACATAAGTAGATTCAAGTAGACAGTTTCGTAGTGTGTAACACTGCCCCCTCCACAAGTCTGTTCATCCTGAAGAGACTCTGCAACATCTGGACCTTTGTAGAGTACCAGTCGGTCGATGTGGACTACCTTCGCCTTCATCCGAGATCCTTCACTACAAATCCAAAAGACCATATCATTGATCTTCTTCAGAATTATGTAGGGGCCTTCCCAACATTTATGTAGCTTCAGGCAGTACCCTTTTCTCCTCTGTGGGCTGTAGGGCCACACCAGTTGTCCTCCTTGGAATTCCTCGCCCGGCATTCTCCTATCATACCCCGTCTTTCATCCTATCACTATTTATTCTGTGGTGCTTTCGGGCAAAATGATGACAGCCAACTAGGTAGTCTGTTACATAATTCGCTGGCATAATTAGGCGCTGTAGCTTCCTCTTCTGTTGTTGGCCTAACAGCAGGAAACCAGGTAGGCGTAACTCTCTTCCAAACAGCATTATTAATGGTGTAACCCTTGTGGGCTCATGAACTGCCGAGGGGTGTAAGCAAGAAGAAACAATGGCATCTTTGAACCCCAGTCCTTTTGTTTGTCTGCCACAAAGATAGGCAGGTATTGCTTAAGAGTGTGATTAAACCTCTCAACCATTCCATCAGACTGAGGGTGTAAGGCTGTAGTCCTAAGTCTTTTTCATCCCCAGAATCTTTGTTACCTCCTGGAAGATCACAGCTTCAAAGTTTTTTCTCTGATCAGAATGGAGTTCTAGTGGCGTCTCAAACCTCGAGAAGACATGATGTATAAGTGCATCGACCACAGTACGAGCCTCTTGGTTTGGGAGGAGAATCACCTGAGGTCACTTTGTAAAATAATCTTAAGCCACCAGTAGATACAGATTACCTTTCTCTGCGACAGGCAAGAGACCCAGAATATCTACTGCCATCCTTTCGAATGGGGCTCCAACATTGTATTTCTGGAGGTGACCTTGTCCCCTGGTGCTTGGGCCCTTCCTCGCAGTGCAGGTATCGCACATTCGGCACCACTTCTCCAGTAGAATCTCAGCCTAATGCTATCAGGGGTCTAGTTAACACCAAAGTGCCTACTGGCTGCTGCATTATGCAGTTCCTGCATTCTGGAATGACCAACTGTTAGTATGTGTGTTTTCCATTATTACTTTCTCATTATTCAGTACGAGGGAATTACGTTGTGTCCGTTATGCTTTTACTTCTGAGCCCAGGCTAGATATCTCTTCCCATTTTGGCCGACAGTCAGTTTCTTTCCACTTTAATAATGGCTGCAAAGTGAGATCATTCTGCTGATTTTCCTAATATCCTCATCACTCCAAGTAGGTCACCCGTAACAAGATAAAAAAAACCTGAATTCATGTACTCCGTACCTTCAGCGATTCACCACACTTTTCTTCCTGGCATTTGCAATTACAACAAAATGGCTCACATGACCTCCTAGACAGTGCATCTGCATTGCTGTGAAGACGTCCAGATCTATGGTGTATTTTAAAGTCATATTCTTGAAGATGCTGTATTCACCGGGCTGTTTGATCTTCGGGGTTCTTGAAATTATGTAGCCAGCGCAATGAAGCATTGTTGGTTCTTAGAATAAAATGTCTGCCATAATGGCAGTGGTGGAAGTGTGAAATTGCCTTCACCATGGCCAGAAGCTCCCTGCATGAGACACAGTAATTTCTCTCAGGCTTGTGCAATCCCTTACTGAAGTATTCTGGTGGTCTTTCCTTCCCATTCTGAACTTGAGATAACACAGCACCAATGCCTACATCACTAGCATCGGTGTCCAAAATGATTACAGCCTCACTTTTCGGGAAACCCAGGACTGTTGGAGATATCAGAATCTTCTTTAGTTTACTATCAAGCGTCCATCCGGCCATAATACGTTTGCCATGAAATCTCAGCTGTAGTAATATAAATTACATTTATTTACATAAAGAGGAATATTTGAATATATTAGAAACAGAAATCTATAAAACACATACAATATATGTTTGGAAGTTTATATCTATTAGGAAACTGCCTGGACAGACAAACTGCTTAGTTTTACGTTCAAAGTAAAAACATTCTGACATTTGAATTTACATATTAATAACGTATATCAAACATGTATGTAATAATTTTAATTTACTTAAAGTTGTATGTAGCATGGACAAAATAATCCATCTTTGTGTTGTAGCTTGTAATGAGAGAGCAAACTCCTCTTCCCTGTCCAAACAGTTGTAATACTATTCTTTTCCATTACAAACTTCCGCCTGTCATTCGATTTTCTTATAATTAAACAGACACTTTAAAAAAATCATCTTGCCTTGGAACTTGCTACTTGCTATTTTCTCACACAAAGTTACCATACATTTTTTTGTCAGAAAATTCGTAAAATTCAAACACCACTCTTAGAAGATAGTCTTTGTTAAAATCATTAAAATCTGTAACTATTTTCCTGAAAAATCTTTTTTTCCTAAGTAACACAAATATTGCTTATGACGTATATGCATGTCAGTCGCATCGTGCGTTCACCAGCATCAGACGCTCTACCTGTCAAACTTTTAATTTGTTTAAATTTATATTTTTGCGAAATTATTTTTGATGCCAAAAAAATTGTTGTTTGTTAACCACTTCTTTTACAAATATGTTTGCTTGCACAAGGTTTATTTAGAACCATAATTTCATTGAAAACTTTAGACTCAAGCAAATTAAAAACAGTGAGGATCACTCCAAGCCCGACGCAGTATTGCACTGGCCACTGGGCTACGACTAGAGCAAACACCAGAGGCAACTGTTGTGCTACTCATTATCTGTGTCGACTAAGAGCGAGTCAAGGCTTTGTTATCGTCTCCTTATAAAGCAAGACAGAAACATTTAGAAATACTTAAGAAATATGGTATATGAACAATATTCTTTATTCAAAAAATAGTGGTGAATTCATGCACATTCAGTAACAGTGTTAAACACGAATGAATAAAGATACAAACGTGGGAATTTCACCTATTTGTTCAGTAAAATGAGGCTCTTGCAAAAAACAACTGGATTTTAATGAAATCATTCATGATTTTTTGAGAACAGCTGAGAAACATTTTGCTTGACTCGCTGTGGCCAGTGTAACGGTGTGAACTAGGTAACAAAGCACAGCTGTGATAGGCTACTGGCGTCAGCTAGTAGGAGGAGCGCTGCTGATCGACTGTCCTCAAGCAGCCAAGAAGTTCTGCGCCTGGTATAGCTCCCTCCCCACCAGCCGAGTAGTGGGAGGAAGTGAGTTCTGCTGATTATCACAGAGGAAGTACAAAGCTTGCACATTCCAGGCCTTGTATCTACACTAAAGCAATCTATACTTTTACATTGGCGACGCCGTGCTCGCATGTTAAATGTGTAGTTCAAGTAACTACGTAATGATATTTCACTTTTATAAAAACCAGTGATTTTGAGACAGAGATAAATTAATTAGGCAATTAAAATTTATTTATTTATGGTCCTAAATAATTAATTGTTCACAACCACATCCTTTGATTTTCCCGTACACTTACACCTGTCTCGAGTTACGCTGTGTGTAGGCTCTGTGCTTACACATTATTAGACAACAAAAGGTGTTGATTGTTCTCGTACAGGAATCAGTTTATTCAAACTATTGCGCTTGGTAATACAAGTCGCTCAATGTTCAAACAATTTATGGCAACAAGGGGAGGTCAAGTATACGCTTCTGGGCATATTGTAGTCATGAAGATGCTGTCCATTAAGTGAAAATAATACTTTGTTTTAAAATTGTGTAGATTTTATTCCAGATACGACTAAACACCAAATTTATGGGAACAAAACGACCTTTAGTCACAAAAGGAAACATCTTTGCAAAAATAATTACTCGCTGAAATGTATTGTGTAAAATTTTCAGGAGAAGTAATTTGCTTTGTCATGCTAGTTGTTTATAGATGCTGCAATTTTGAACAACACATATTCTTGTTAAAATTTCTGCGTTGGGATTACCGTTGCATTCGCCCAGCTGCAGTGACCATGTTAGAGGTCAGACCTGGTGGAGCACTTCGCCGCTCTGTTGTGCGGTGCATTTGAAAGGATAACTGTGCATTGTTATTAAACTAGGATCACATGATTAGTTTTGTTTGATGCTTCATGTACTCTATGGTTTGCCCTCCCGCCAGGCTTGTAAGGAGAAGAAGCTAGCATGCGCAGCAGTGATAGAGAGAGGAGCAAGAAAGAGGGTTAGTAAGAGTGGGGGAGGAAGGGAGTGGGAGAGGTTAGATAGATAGATAGATTAATAGGTAGATGTTATGCTGTTTGCTAGGTAACTGCTTCCTCTGTCGTCAGGTGTGTAAGGGGAGGTAACATGCCAGAGCCAGACTCGCTCGCCATCACAGACACCATCAGCTGAATGGAGTATTGCGTTGGCGCGTCACAGTGGTGATAAGCTGCTGTGCATTTTAACGTATTTCACATCGATTTATTAGACGTTTTCATAAGCAACAAGCTTAAAAACCATCATTGTGGAAAATGTTAAGTGACCGGACCGAAAAATATTTTGATTTATGCAATATCCAATAGACGGTAAAAGTGAGTAATTTTACGATTATTTATACTGGAATTTTGCCAGGACCACTGAAAATTAGCTGTGGATACGGTAAATCGTTACATTTGTTTTCGATACATTGAGAGTTAACTGTATATGAATTCCATGAATAAGTATTTCAACATACATGTGTGTGCAGCAAACAATGTGTCTACATGAGAAATATACATTTGTACTGGCGACCACATGTGCATACATTAGCGGATGAGCTAGACCATAAAAATGGTTCCCAATTGGCAGTTTTTGTGCAATGCTATATGCATGACATTTCAACTCCGATGTGTGTAGTTGTAGCATATGCCACACATCTGTTTCTGGTTGGGTTTGGGAAGAGGCGTAGGGATTACACATAGCTTTATTACAGATATTAGAAGCCTAGATATTGTTGGATTTGGAAATTAATTTCCGTGCCCTGCTGATTTTTCTTAAGAAAATTGTGTAAACAAATAATTTTGATATCATAAATTGTTGTGCCGGCATAATGAATTGCTGATGGTGATGGAAAATATTTAAAGACATTTTTACACATTTTATATTTAGAAAAAATAGTGAAAGAGTAACACACATAATTTTGTGGTAACTCAATTTGAACGTTAAACAAAAAAAAAAAATTACAGCGAAGAACCCCCAGACACTATTTGATAGCTGACCATTAGCAAGTCAGTTGTTTTGCTACCACCCCCTCTCCCCCAAAAAAAAATCCCCTGAACTTTATACTGCCCCCTCCCAAAAAATGTGTGTGCATATGCCACTGATGCAGAGATTCTGATACTTGAAGTAAAGCTTAACCCAAACAAGTAAACCTACTACTTTTTTTGTATTTAATTGGTTTTGCTTAAATTGGTGTGCATGAAGAGGTACTTCATGGAGAGAGCTTTTTGTCAAATAAGCCTCTGACAATGAATACCGGCCTCGATTTCCACCTGGTCAGTCATAGGCCCATTCTGCAATGCACTGGTCCATTAGAAAACAGACACAAAACAGGCTGAAAATTGGGATAAGCTTTTCTAATGCAGAAAAGCGTAGCAATTTGCATTCTATTGGTGGGGCAGCGGGAGGACTCCTGAATAGTGAGTTTTCTACATAAGTTTTATTATAAAGACCAATTTTAATATTTGTGAAATATTCACTGCTTCATAAATAATATTGCTAAGCCATGCACTGTGTTTATAAAAATGAAATTTTTTTATACCAATGATTTTGTTTTTTGTAAACCATAATTGTGACTAAAATAAGTATCATCGAACTACCAGGGTTTTTACAGTATTTGCATTCCCGATTCACAGACAAGTAAAAGTTTGGAGATGGCCAACTCTTACGTGCCCATTTGGAAGGCAAGAATGTGTTCCGTATTGCATAAGTTTTATTGTAATTTTAGCTCAAGATGTGTCACGTTTCCACAGCTGTGCCATTCTGGAATGTGACATAAAACTGTGCTTAATACACTAAAATGACAAAAAAGTATTCTGCATAATTCACAAACTAATTTACTTCAGAAAAATAAACTTTTTTTCCTTAATTTGAAACCTTTTCTTCTCCCATTAACTGTTAGTGAATTTATTTATTAGCATCCTTTTATTAATACAAACTGATATGGACTTTATAAGCTATAAACAAGGTTAGGACATTTACAGGAAATACATTTAGAGAAATACGTACACCAACATACGTAGTATGTAAAATTTAAACAACCTTGTTGAAAGAGACAATATATGAAACTCTTCAGTTAGAAAAATCTTATACAAGTAAAATTATTAAGGTGATTATGGACAAGTATTAATAATTTATACTTCTTTTAAGATATAATTTTTGGAAAATTGGAAAGTGTTATAAGTAATCTGATATTTAGGTCGTTGGATTTTATTCTAGAAGACCTAGAGTATTTCAACAAACAACAATGTAGTATACCAACTCTCGGAATGGGACTTCAAATCAGCAAGTACTAATCTGACGTGAGTGTAGGTGTTATGGATTGTACACCACATGGAGCCTACTACATTTTAAATGAGATTTTGGAAGAGTCAGGAAAATGATGGCATCTTGCGACACCTTTCCTAACACTTCATAGAGTTCCGTGCCAGACATCCACCAACAAAACAATGAACTTCCTCCAAGTGCCATATTTGTGGATGCTCCAGTGTCCAGCGATTAAATTTTACTTGGATGTTGTACTCAGAAGAGATGGCTTACGTTTTGTGCAGAATATAAATATTGCTATTGCACAAGTTTTTTTGATGAGTATGCAGTGGACATATGAACTAGCTGATGTAAACACCAGCTGAAAGTCACATGGTGTTGTTTATTTTTATGGGTACATGGATAGATAAGCATGCAACGGTCTAAACCAGGACTGTGCTTCAACCAGTAAAATACTCAATTCTGTGAACTTTAGTGCGGGACGACTTACAAAACGGTGACACAATGGCAGCAGGCATTTGTTATAAAAAGGAATAAATAATTGTCTGATGAAGCACAGCCACTTCATTGCAAAACAAAAACATGGATTCCTTTTTTGAAACCCTGCTTATAAAATTATGAGCTGCATTTTCTTTTAAAGAAAATTCTGTTCAACCTTTTTATTTATATACACTTTATCCTGTTTTTTACACTTTCTTGGTGTATCTGTAGCATAATTTTCCCTCTTTCTACAGTTAACCACATTTTGCAACATCTTGCAGATGAATAAGGTTTTACTGTAAGATATTATATGTATTACATTCTCACTCATTTGATTACTGCAATAAATTATTAATTTTTGTAAATGAGCTATATGTAAAGGCTGTTCACGATAAAGTGAGCACTTTTGAAATCAAATGTAGAATAAAGTCACTGCTCCTACCAGCATATATTTTAACGAGCGCACTGAGTGACATATGCCCAGTAAAGTTGGTAAAGATGGTTGGAAGTAGTTCCATATATTAACGTCTCATAAAAAAGGTTGGGTAACCATTTGTGATAACTTAAATTATTTCTTTGGGTTTCTGCTTTTTTAAGGCACCAAAGAGTAATGAGCAGATTTGTAAAATATTAATTTTTCTAATATTTTCACAGTTTAACTTCACCGACC
Organism: Clitarchus hookeri; assembly: GCA_002778355.1. Classification (NCBI taxonomy): domain Eukaryota; kingdom Metazoa; phylum Arthropoda; class Insecta; order Phasmatodea; family Phasmatidae; genus Clitarchus; species Clitarchus hookeri. The sequence goes on along the minus strand of NQII01008488.1, from coordinate 42,298 downwards.
CTTGAATTAAGTGATGAGGCCCATGGCATTGTTAGTTTTACATATGGTGAAATAATACACAACATGCATGCAAGTAGATCTTAAGCAGGGCTTTCAAAAGTTCTCATTCTACCATGAATATCCTGTAACTCTGATAATCATTGTACAGACACAATATTAACGCTAATAGTATATAATAATATTCTTTAATGAAAAATTACAATTGGCACTGTCATTTCCAAAGTAAAAGTACATACCATACTTCATTCACTCAAAAACCCACTACAGTTGATGGCTGTTATGAAGTTGGTGCAGCAGTATGCTTTGTGTTGCAGGAATGGAAATATTCTGCCTTGGAGACGAGTTGCGCAGCGGGATCACAGGGAACTGAAGTAGAGTATTGCAGTGAAGAAAGTGACAGAGTGAAGAGTGAGAGTGTACTTCAAGATGACAACATTGCGGAAGCTACTTTGTCTGCGAGTGTCTTGGAGTGCAAGTCATGTGGTGTGGTTTCCACAAATTGCAAGTGCAGGCAACGTAGTGAAGTTGTGTGCTTGCCTGGCAAGTGTGAAGATAATACATCAGTTCCTACAACACAAAGACTTCTTGCTGTTTCTTCATTGACTCACCAGTGCAGTAACAACTATAGTTGTGATTACTGTGGAAAATACTTCGGTTTGAAAAGGGGTCTTGTTGTGCACATTAGAACTCACTCTGGGGAGCAGCCCTTTAGCTGTAAACTGTGTAGTAAATCATTTAGTAATAAAAGTAACCTTTCAGTGCACAGCAGAACTCACTCTGGGGAGCGGCCCTTTAGCTGTAACGTGTGTGGTAAATCATTTAGTTATAATAAATCTCTTATTTTGCACAGCAGAACTCACTCTGGGGAGCGGCCCTTTAGCTGTAACGTGTGTGGTAAATCATTTAGTTGTAATAAATCTCTTATTTTGCACAGCAGAACTCACTCTGGGGAGCGACCCTTTAGCTGTAAACTGTGTAGTAAATCATTTAGTAATAAAAGTAACCTTTCAGTGCACAGCAGAACTCACTCTGGGGAGCGCCCCTTTATCTGTAAACTGTGTAGTAAATCATTTAGTCAGATAAATCATCTTACTGTACACAGCAGAACCCACTCTGGGGAGCGGCCCTTTAGCTGTGAACTTTGTAGTAAATCATTTGGTTGTAAAAGTTCACTTATTGAGCACAGCAGAACTCACTCTGGGGAGCGTCCTATAGCTGTAAACTGTGTAGTAAATCATTTAGTGCGAAAAGTTCTCTTATTATTCACAGCAGGAGTCACTCTGGGGAGCGTCCACATAGCTGTAAACTGTGTAGTAAATCATTTAGTGCGAAAAGTTCTCTTATTATTCACAGCAGGAGTCACTCTGGGGAGCGTCCACATAGCTGTAAACTGTGTAGTAAATCATTTAGTGCGAAAAGTTCTCTTATTATTCACAGCAGGAGTCACTCTGGGGAGCGTCCACATAGCTGTAAACTGTGTAGTAAATCATTTAGTGCGAAAAGTTCTCTTATTATTCACAGCAGGAGTCACTCTGGGGAGCGTCCACATAGCTGTAAACTGTGTAGTAAATCATTTAGTGCGAAAAGTTCTCTTATTATTCACAGCAGGAGTCACTCTGGGGAGCGTCCATATAGCTGTAAACTGTGTAGTAAATCATTTAGTCAGAAAAGTCATCTTATTAACCACACCAGAACTCACTCTGGGGAGCGACCCTTTAGCTGTAAAATGTGTAGTAAATCATTTAGTCAGAGAAATCATCTTACTGAGCACAGCAGAACCCACTCTGGGGAGCGGCCCTTTAGCTGTGAACTTTGTAGTAAATCTTTTGGTTATAAAAGTTCACTTATTGAGCACAGCAGAACTCACTCAGGGGAGCGTCCCTTTAGCTGTGAACTTTGTATTAAATCATTTGGTTATAAAAGTTCACTTATTGAGCACAGCAGAATTCACTCTGGGGAACGACCGTTTAGCTGTAAACTGTGTAGTAAACAATTTAGTACTAAAAGTCACCTTAATGTGCACAGCAGAACGCACTCTGGGGAGCGGCCCTTTAGCTGTAAACTGTGTAGTAAATCATTTAGTCGGAAAAGTAACCTTCCAGTGCACAGCAGAACTCACTTGGGGGGAGCGACCGTTTAGCTGTAAACTGTGTAGTAAATCATTTAGTAATAAAAGTAACCTTTCAGTGCAAAACAGAACTCACTCTGGGGAGAATCCCTTTAGCTGTAACGTGTGTAGTAAACCATTTAGTTATAATAAATCTCTTATTTTGCACAGCAGAACTCACTCTGGGGAGCGGCCCTTTAGCTGTAAACTGTGTAGTAAATCATTTAGTCAGAGAAATCATCTTACTGAGCATAGCAAAACCTACTCTGGGGAGCGTCCCTTTAGCTGTGAAGTCTGTGGTAAATCATTTTCTCTGAGGAGATCTATTATTAGGCACAGCAGAACTCACTCTGTTTAGTGTCCCTTTATCTTTAAACTAAGTACATGGACTGTTCTTTGAGTTGCAATTAGAATTAGAACTAAGTACATAATCATTCTGTGGACGGTTCTTTCAATTGCAATTAGATTGTGGGAAAATAGTTTTAGAAATTCTAATAGACTTGTTGCCTTCATTTTAAATAGAACGATATTTAGTAACAAAACACTGGCAGTGGTGTTTTTAAACATGTACGTGCAAGCAGCATGTTTCTCCTCTATAGCCAGCATTGTCCTTGTGTCTGTGAGGTTGGGAGTTCCACTTGAAGTGACGATGGCCCGTGTCAGTCGGTTACTGCCCTAGAGGTAGCTGTCTCTCACTGCAGTGTTGCCAACAGTGGGAATTGGAGTATGGTGTAATAATTTTTTGCATATTCCATATTTTGTAAAAAAAAAAAAAAAAAATTCCGGATGTTCTGTATATGGATGTTATATCAGTTTGCAAGGAACAGTTCTGTTGAAATTAAATTTTATTCCAGCCCCTTTTTTTTATTTATCATTCAGTACTCAGCTTCATGTAAAAAAATTTCTGAAGTACTATTACAGAAGTTTTGTTTTTTTTTTACATTTATATACAGTTTGTGGCAAAATTCAAAATATAAACATTATGAGGTGATTCCGTATGCAAAATTAAATGGAACGTATGTGGGACACTTACTATCTAAAAGAGATATACATTCTCAAAAATTAAGTTTTTAACCTTTATTTTAAAAATATCACAATTAAATTAAATTACAACTCTCCAAACATTGTTTTATGCTACCATGATCTTCAATCGAAGACCAAACTCTCATTACAGTAGAAACTTATTAAAACAACCACTTATGGTTTCCGAACTATGTTATTATGGCAAATTTTGGATTAATTTTGACCCACACCCAACCCCTATACATAAAAATTTGCCATTTCTTGCAGGAAGTAAGTATTCAGTGCTCTGTAGCATGAAAATTAAAATTTTATATTATTAAATATAAATTAATTTTAATAGGTAGTCTTGTAAAACACATCAAATCCTAAAGATGTATAATTAACCTACCATTGTCTCCCAAAATGTTTAAAAAAATGAGTTGCACAAGGTTTTACCAAACATTGTAAGTCCATGTGCAATCGCCTCTAGTATAAAATCAACATGATTTTTGCATGGAATTTTAATGTTGTTTGGTATTCAAACTTCTTCTGAATAAAATGATACCCCACATGTGTACTTGATCTTCTTTTCTCATCATAAATTTTCAATTACCGCACAGTGACCAATTGCAGAGTTTATTATCAGTGCTTGAAATTTTTAGTACTTCTTACTGAAGTATTAAATTATTTCAATACAAAATTGTCTTCTGAATAAACTGATATTCTAGAAGGGCGTATACTAAACATCTTTGTTGCCAAATAATGTGCAAGCACCGAGCACCTGTATCTCACAGCAAGTGCCAAGTTTGAGTTTTTAATCACTGAATGTCATATAAAATAAAATTTAATGTTTGTATTTATTTACATGTCTCAAAAATTACAAGATTTTAAAATGAATGTTTATTATTTACTTGAAAGTGTGATGTACTGGTCAACAAGATCTGATTGCCATGAAGTAACGTTGCTAATATAGACAGAGAGTTGCTTCGCATGTGCTGGTCGAGGGAGAGGAGGACGGTTGCCGCCAGCTAACGGCATGTGTGATCAATACCGTACCAGGCGCTTACAGACCACACCCATGGACTGGTTGCCTCCCCTCCCCCAGGTCTTCTACCACAGCTGACTTCACGCGCGATCAGTACTGCTCTCCCGGTGCATACTGCAGTGGACATTGTGATACATCAGCACATATTGTTACCATCTTAATACTATAGAAAAACTTAATTTTTGCACTACTCTACCAAAATAAAATGCACACGTCGCCTCAAAACATTTCAACATGCAAAATATTTTTGTTAATTTTTGTAGTACTGTATGAAGTATATGTTGTAAATACAAAGTGTTCTATCAAATGTGACCATTGGCCAAACAACCCCCTGTGTCCTGTAACTATTGCACTAATGTAAAGATTCGGTATAGGTTCCTGTGTATTATGGTAAACTTTCATTTGAATGACAATTTATTGGCAAAACAAAAAGGTGAAACTGGTTACGACCCACTACACAAAGTTCGTCCGATGATAGAATGAGTGCTTTCACAATTTCAGGAATCATATGAACCAGGTGAAAATATTACGATTGATGAAGGCGTGTGCAAGTTTCATGGTAGACTGAGTTTCAAGCAATATATATCACAAAAACCAAGTAAATATGTCAACAAATTATACTTGTTATCTGAATCTGATTCTGGTTACATTTGGAATTTTGGTGTTTACTGTGGCCAAGGAAATGTCATTCAGACTGTTGTGATAAATCTTCTAGGAAGTTTGGTTGGACAAGGGTGCACCCTGTACACCGACCGTTATTACACCAGCTCCACACTTGCTAGTACTTTAGAGTTTCAGAAAACTGCTCTGGTTGGTACAACTTAAAATAATAGGAGAGGCACGCCAGCTGCAGTGAAAGTGTCCAAACTTCAGCGACGCCAGCAGATTGTCAGACGCAGCTGCAACATATTAGCCTTGCGTTGGAAAGACAAGCGTGATGTGTTCGTGATAAGTACTCGGCAACAGGCACAAACGATAACATTTGTGGACAAGTGAGGAAAAGAGAAGTCCAAGCCAGCATGTGTTGTGGACTATAATAAGAACAAGTTTGGGTTGACTTGACTTATCAGAAAATGTCCTACGGTGCCTTTGAACATCACAGTGTAAAATGGTGGCAGAAACTAGCTTTCCACAAACTTCTTATGTGTGTGGTAAATGCTTGTACTCTGTACAAGAAAGTGGTGAACAAGACTCTGACAATTACAGACTTCAGCAAGGAAATCTGTAATGATCTTGTAGTCGTAATTGAAGAAACACCTCAGCCGCGATCCAGTGGAACCCAGCTGGCATGTCTTTCCAGTAACAGGCACTTCATAGAAAAAATTCCTCCCCCTCAAGGAAAGAAAGGGATTCAGAGTAGAGGCTAGCCGATATGGATTTGGAGCCTTTTCCGATATTGCCGATACCAATACCAATACTTCCTTGACAAGGACAAATTACATTATTGCAATTTTCTAAAAATAAAAACTTAATTTTTAAACATTTACCTAAATAAAATTCTAATAGTCTTTGTTTTTATTGTTTCCGTGATAGGCCTAACTATTACGATAAATATAAATCTAGGAACCACATATTACGCATAAGCATGTTTATAAGACCAAAATAACCTCCAAAAGCATGTCAGTAAGCAATGAAACTCTTAAAAAAAACATAACACTTCAAATGTTGCGTACATTCAATCTGCCGTTTTAAGTTTGTGGTACTATAGGACCTTGATGATGTACCGCCGCTCAGAACCAAACATTTGCAAATATTGTAAACAGTTTTGTATTCTTGTGTGTTTCTTATGGTACAAAGAAATTCCACAAATCACTTTTCCTTCCAACCATATCATTTGTTTATTGCTGGCACACGTAAATAATTTCACCATGTTTGAACCCTAACCTAACACCTTCATGTTACTACAGCAACAGCAAACAAACCAACAAAACAAACAAAAAATAGGCAACTGTCGAAATGGCACCGCAAGGCGGCAGTAATGTGCGGCATATAACCATTATTACAAGATTACATAAGTTTTTTATTATGATTCGCAGTGTTTGCGGTTTGTCGTGAAACAATTAGGACAAAATATTTTTGGAGGTAATAGTAAACATTAATTATTGTTAATATTATATATGTGTTAGGCTGATTAAATGTTAAGTTTTGTTTATGCTGCAAGCTTGCCTCCATAGATGAAATTCAGTAAACGCAAATGGTGGCTACTATTGTTTTGTTGTATACATGTTTCGTAAACAATCGTGCAAAACGTGCCTAATTTTGCTTTGAAAATAAACACAGCCATTTGGGTACTTTAGTAAAAACCAACTTAAAAATAGTGATTATTTTAATAAAACTGACGTATCCCAGTCTGCTCTCCACTCTGTAGGTGTTCTACAGGTGATGGAGCGCTAGATCGCTGGGTCACCTTATTGCGTAGTGAACTGACACATACTCAGGGGTGAAATGAGGCGGCAAAAAACACTTCGACTTTGGATTTGGTTAGCTAAACAGTTATTTATTTCATCGTTACGTCACTCATACATAGGAATGGTACACTGTACTCTTGGGTTCCGCTCCCTTCCCCCTTCCCTCTTCCCTTACCCACCGAGGCCTACAGGTCGGAGTTTTAGTTCCTAAACGTCGGGGGAAAGTGGTCGGATTTGGAGGCGCGGTTACTTAGTTGAGCTGCTGCTGTGTGCAGGTTCTTCTCGTCTCGCGAAGTCGTCCCTCGAGTCCTCTGGATTCACTCCGGCGTCCGTCCCGCGAAGTTTGGCGCGTCCTCCGCGTTTCACGAGTCCCTCGGATGGACTTCGGCGTCCGTCCCGCGAGGTCTGGCACGACCTCCGCGTCTCACGAGTCCCTCGGATTGACTGACCCTTCTCCACTTGCCTGCAGTAGTATATCTCTGTCCCCTCGAGGAATTCCCCACATCACTGGCGACCCAACTTACGTCAAACTTCGGCGTGCGTTGATCAGGTGAAGCAAGCCTCACGTGCTGACGAGCGTCTCCCTCCGTCACCTAGTCCGTGTGTCATTGGAAAGAACTATCGGGTGATGTCGGTATGAGTGTTTGACGCACATTCTGGCAGATTGTGAAGTCGTCGCTCTGTTCTTTCTCTAGATACGTCATGCGTCATGCTTCAAAACCAAATAGTGAGCCAAGCACTCCAATTATGGCAAGTTGAAAACAGCATCATCTTAGATTCTTAGGGCAAAATATCGGTTATAATATTGGCAATTTCAAAATTAATTGCGCACAATTCCGATAATTACAATATCGGCCGGTTTCGATATATCAGTACCGGTATCGGCTCAGCCCTAATTCAGAGTAATTGTCAAGTGTGCTCTGCTAAAGGAAAACTGGCAAAAAAGACACAAGCTATCAGTGTAATGTGTGCAAGGTGGCTCTTTGCATATACCAGTGCTTCAAAATCTTTCATTAAAAAAATTTCAAAATTTTAAGAGTGGACAACAATGAGAAATAAACAGTTTTCGAACACTTTTTTCCAATATACATTGAAGATGTATTGCTAAGTATAATTTGTAGTTTATTTTGCTTGTGTGCTAACTTCTTTCAATTTTTTATTTGTGTGCAAAAATTTAGTGAAAGCCATTTTTTGTAAGTTTATTCGTTATTTTTTAGTAAAACACCAAAGTACCTATAAAAAAAAAATGTCCAGCAGTCATCAAAATGGTTACATTTTCAGGTCCAGCAGTGAAAGTAAGTACATAGGAATCTCTAACAGGGTTTCCAATGACCAGGGAAACTTAGGGAAATGGAAGTGTACTTTGAAAATGGGGAAATGTTGGGGAAGTTCTTTATTGAGAATCTTAAGAAAGGGATGGGATGAAGACGCCTCATTGCCGTAACCGCATCTCCGTTAGTCAAGTATGTAAGGGGAGTAAACGTCGTGGTGCCTACCGTATGTGGAGAATGTGAGAACTTTACCCTCAGAGCAGGAAACAAAGTATGGTCAAGATGTTGCCTGGCCATGCTTAGCAACTGCCATATATGCACAACAACTGAAGTCCTTTGATCTGAGGATCATATCTCCCTGCCATTGAACGTTTGCACAAACAAACTACTTAGTCAGCCTACACTGATGATTTTACATGGGATGCATGTTGAGTGCTGATTAAGGTTTGAAAATTAATACAAATAATGCATTTAATCTGTCAAATTACATAGTAATAGATAGTAAATCAGATCTTATTTACATAAGAAGTAACATGGAGAAAATGATGGGCGCACAACTTTTTAATGTATATCTGAGAAAGCTTGTTAGGCCATACACAAGAGCATATTAAACAAGTTCCATCATTAAATATGAACAATCAGTTGTTTTTTTCCTGTTCTTCCACCAAAATGTGCTGCAACTGACATAATATTTGTAAAATGTATTTTTTTGGACCATGGCAAAATTCCTACGTAAATAATTATTTTCTTTTATAGTTTATTGGATATTGCATTGAGCAAAATATCTTTTAGTCGTCACTTTAAGATTTCATGTAACAATTGTATTTAAGCCTGTTGTTTTGGCAAACGTCTAATAACTAGGTGTGGAATATATTAAGTGTGCTGCCGTTTATCATCACTGGGACATGGTGCCACGGTGTACTCCAGTTCAGCTGATGGTGTCGGCAAGTGCGACCTTGCTCCCTCCCCTTACATGTCTGACGAGAGGGGAAGCTGTTACCTAGCAACCAGCGTAGCATCCTCTTTCTTTCTCGTTTCCCTGCCTCTCTCAGCCGCACACCTTGCTTCCTCCCCCTTGCACGCCTGGCAACCTGGCAAGAGGGTAATCAGTGGAGTGCATCAAGCATTAAATAAAAATAATCACCACATCTCAGTTCTTAACAATGCAGAGTTATCCTGCCAAGTGCACTGCACCACAGAGCAGTCAAGGGCTTCGTCGAGTCTGACCTCTAACAAGGTCACGGCAGACAAGAGTGTGCACTGTGTCGTTCTTACACGTTTACAGCTCTCTCTAGGATCGCAGAAATTTCATTAATATTATCCATTGCTCAAAATAGTTGCACCTGTCATCACTGTTGTATTACAAAGCAAATGGTTTCACATTTAAATGCTACCCAATAAATTTTACGAGTAATTATTTTTTGCAAAGTGGTTTTCTTTTGTGTTTAGTGCTCTTTTTCCCCATGAAGTTTGTGTTGGATCATATCTGGCATAAAATCAACATGCTTTCGAAAGAAATATTAATTAAACTAAATAGGCAACATTTTCTGAATAAAATTATACGCTCAGAAGTGTATATTTGACACGTTGTTGCCCAAAATTGTTTGAACATGGAACGACTTGTATTATAAAGCGTGTTACTAATTTTCCTTGGCTTTTTGTGGGGAGTCCAGAGGATTTATATTAATAAATTTCAATAAACACACACCTTATCTGAATAAACTGATATCCTGAAAAGGTCTACTCAACAGCTTTTGTCACCAAGTAATGCCCGAGCGCAGCGTTATTTGTGATATGCATTAGCATACAGGAAAATCAGTTTATGTGGTTTTCAATTATTGATTATTGAATACTGTAAATAAAAAAACTTTTAATCATCTTATTTTTTAATTCACTTCTTGTCACAAATCACACTTTATTTTTAAGTCTTCTTTAAAAGGCAGACATTTGCCACATGCGCACGGTATCACCAACATGTGTAGATATGTGGCCTGGATTGTGTAACTTGTGGCTGTCCTCAGCAGAGCTTGTTCTCCTCTTGCACAGGTGCCGGGGTGGGAGTTAGTTGCCTAGCAACCAGCGTGGCATCCTTGCACCCTCCCTCAGTGCGCTGAGAGGGGAGAGGAAGGTTGTTTTATTCCTCCTGTTGCTGAGGCTTGCCCCCACCTCCTCGCACGCTGCCCAATCTATAACCTCTCCACATGCTCTCAGTTGAGCGAGTGCACGTGGGACATTCAAAATTTGGCCTGCATTCTCTCTCACATTATTTTCTTTTTCAGAGGGTGTGAAAGTTTGCACTCAGCATTGGCTCACAATCAATTATATACAGTACTTTGTGATTTTGTATTATTTATTTAGGCGATTTGAGTTGAAATAATTTTTAATGTATTATTTACAGTAATACTAATATGGTAAATTCTTTTTTTTAATTACAGTTTTTATTGTGTTTATTATTTGTACTGTATTCACAGATAATGCACAGCTCTCATTATACTCAATGTGTTATTTAGTAAGGTTAGGAGTTGTATTTTATCGATGCACACATCATAACCTCGCCTACTGAAATTTTGGATGCATGGAAATTGTTTGACAGTCCTGAAAATCGGTAGATAGAGAGCCTACTGTATTTGAGTCTCGTTTGTTAACAAAATGAATACAAAGAGCATGGGAAATGGTGGTAGTTTCTTATATAATGTTGTTATTATTTCCGAAGCAGTCATTAATTTTATTTAGGGGAATCATTGTAATTGCAGCACAAATACCACAATTTTCTTGTTTAATTTAAATTTTATTGTGTTATACCAGTGTTGATGTGCAAGATTTGTATCAGTGAATAATTGTTAATGCTTAATATGTCAAAATTCATTCCCATATGGTTAGATGCTACGCCATCTCCATGCTGTCAGGTGTGGTTATCATGTTGATAGAAATTACAGTTTCAAAATGTATTTTGTATAGAAACATATTTTGTTTGAGTAGTATGTGGGTTTGAGAGTCATGAAGAAGGAAAGTTGCACAGATAGTTGGTTGCTGCGAGTGTTTCTGTGTCTACATCATCATTCCTAACTGTTTACATCATTCAAAGGACGTGATCATTCCAAGTGTTGATACAGTGTCACGTTGTGAAGCACCTTGAGACGCAACAGCTATCTTAATGTACAAGTAATAGTAAAACCACCCTATAGCATAACTGAAGGGAACAAATTTTTATGTGTTTGATATAGAAGGGTTCTTTATACAGGAGTGATTACAATGCGTTTTTTATAATGCAGATTATGTTTAATCTATTTACTCCTGAAATTAAATTGCATTGGTTCTTTTGTATTTTTGTATAAGAATAATAAAAATTCTTATAGCAGAAAAAAAAACAGTACACTGGAAGTTAAACAACTTTAACAGATTCTACAGTACTTAAAATAACATTATGGCTGTAGTGTATTTTCTTTTTTCTCTGAAATATGTGAAAAATACAAGTTTTTTCGCAGTTTAAAATAACATTTTGTAAAAAAAAAAAGGGAGTAGGGGTAAAGCAACATGGGATTGACATTGCTATGCATTTGTAAGATGTGGACAGAAACCAGATTGACTAGGTTCTGGAAGCTTTCGTTTATAAGCCATTCTATATCTGATCTCTTGAGAGAATTTAAACAAGAACTGGTGTATGTTGAGCTGTCCTAGATTGTATAAGTGTACATGGATGGACCTAGTATGAATTGGTCCTTCAGGAAAACATACATGGGGCCTTCCAAAAAAGACTGGCTAAGATGTAGCTCAATTTGTAAAGTTGATGTATATAGTGTGTTTGAGGAGACTCTTGCTTGATGACGAGACTTCACATGAATTACACATTGTAGTGTTCTTCCTAACTACATTGTCCATTTGCCATTCGTTGAAAAATGTACCAGTTGACACCTCAATGTGTGTTGTTGAGGAAGTGAAGGGTTGTTTAATGTATCCATTGCTACAAGTTAAACTCCATTTTTTGTTACAATGGTTTTATTTTAACAATTTTCGNTTTTACACTTTTCAAATGTGTTTGAAATATTGAAACTAACATTACCATTCCTACATAAATAGGGGATTCAATAATAATTTATGAGTGGTTTCATTATAATTTCATTGAAAAAGGAAAGACAACTATTCTTCAGCTGATAAATATTAATTTGGATAATGCAAATGTCTATATTAAAAACTGGGTTTACATAAACTCAACATTATGATTGTTATTGAACTACAAAAACAAGTATTACTACTGGAATATTAAACATTTATGGTCCATACAGATGTATTAAATATGAAGTAGTCAAACCTACTTCCCTTCCTGACTATAATTTTGGTGAACATACAAAAGATGCAGCACAAGTATTGATACATGTTTACAAGTTCTAGTGTCTATAGACATGCTGCTGTTCTTCTGTCTGAATGAGCTGGCTTACAGTTTATTATATTTGTCACTGTCAGCTGATGCATGAACGAATGTGTATTAAGTTGGCTCTTCTGACAGCAATGTCTACCCACACCAAACAACTGAGAAATATGCCGACAAGAAAGAGATCCTAGACAAATGATAAATATGTTTTATTTTATACTGTCACAAAACATCTACGAGTGTGACAAACTAAACATCATAGGTGGAAAATACAATTTAAATGGTGTGTGTTTGTTTCACATCGTTTTCTCCTTTCCTATATGCATTCATAGTATTGCTCACTTTGCCATATACATGCTTGATATTAATTTAATGAGGCCGCAGGGTATTTTCAAAAATTTCTGCTTTCATTTGAAGCCATGTATTTCAAACCTGAATAGTTGTGAGTCAGCATGAGTGCAAAGTTGACTTTTAAATAGGCAGGATATAGCAGTCGACAGTACTGCCATCTGTTATGAAGCATGCTCCCAAGACACACACTGCAACAACAAATTGTTTAGATATGTATTCTACACATTTACACGCACACACTAATACCTGGAGTTTTGTATTTGTTCACAAGCTTTGTAAAGTAACATATTCCCATGTGTAGCGATTTTACATGCTAATAATAATTTCTATTGAGCCTTCGTGATGTGGGCGCGCCATTTTCCCTGTTACTGAACAAGGCCTAACCCCCATCATGCTNACAATGCCTAACACCCATCATGCCTCACCTTTGTGTTTAAAGCGCTTTGTTACTGTATTATATTGATGAATTAAGCGAGTACATTTGGCGTGTGTACTCAAAACGTAATTCTATTATTATTGCTCACTTTATTTTAAATTTGAATTGTTTCCAGGCAGCAAAAGTTGACAACTGGCTTTGCGACTGTCATTGGCAAGTAGAGTAGTGTGTTAGTGATGCTAGCGACTGTGGTGATACATGTAGCGGAAGTGGAAAGCGTACCTACCACACCTGTGTAACGAGCTGATGCTTCTTAAGCACTTGTAATCATGAAATACTTTATTATTATGAACTAAAGTGCGCTGTCTGACAATTTCCAGGATTCCTAACATTTCCAGACTTGATGTATACAATGCTGTAACATCCACAATATCAATGTGTGATAAGAACAATCGCCATTCTAGACATGTTAAAGTAAATTTTTCATCTAAAATAAATTAAACAATGTTACACAAATTTATTTTATAAACATGCGTGCCTGCTGAATGTACCACAATGCATGACCTACAGGTTACAGCTATGAGCAAGTATCTTGGAAAATGATTTGTGTAAAGACTGCATTACAAAAAGGCAGGCCACTACTGAAAAAAATACTGCAAGAGAGATGTTTAAAGTCTTGCTGCTTAATAAAATTGTTTCTCTTAGCCTGCACGCATAAACTTTGAGTTGTGCCTAAAATTAAACTTATTTCATTTTATAAATTAATGTTTCCATGTTATAATTTCCAGACAAATATTTTATCCATGATTTCCAATTTTTTCTTTTATAACCTAGCTACTTTTGAGACAGAATGTCATATGTGTATAAACACCATAACATTTTTTTAACAGTACAATGACAAATGGATCAGCTGTTGACAGCATGTAATTAATAACGTAGCAGCTGCATGGTCCTTAAGCTGATGGCATAAAGATAGATAAACCAAAAGTAGGAGGCACTACATTTGACGAACTGTCAAGAGTGTTGCATTCGTAGCTGAAATTGACTGTAAAATCATATGCTTTAAAGCCCATTTTTCACTTACACATACATGCTTTGTACATTGTGTGTTTCACTAAGTTTTTTTTCCAGTGAACACACAACGAATATGGCAATTTTTTTAAGCCCACATTGAGTTACGTAGAATGATATTTTTATAATTATGTTATGAATTTAGAGGGAACCACATAGGCCACAGTCAATATAGGTCACCAGATGTCATAGTCTACATACATGATAGCTGGAATTGTGTAATTATGAGTTTGGATGCATAACTTTTATATTTTTGAGGACACTGAAGATCTTTTTCTAAAGTAATTGTTTGGAATCGCAGCTTTTCCAATAATTGATTGTGACGGGTGGGGAGTGAGATTTCCCAGAATATTGTATATCTCATTACTAATCACACTGAGTACAAATTTCTTGGGTGCATCATGATATTCGCAGTAAATACCAGGTGGATTTAATTAAAATAACTGTACTCACAGTGGCCTAGTGTGGACGGTAATGAGTGTATGATAAAAATTGTTGGTAGACATGCTTCTGCATTCCCTTATTAGCATGAAAGAAAATAAGTTNGGCAAGCACCCGCGACCGTTAATTCTTTTCACATAATTTCAGTTTAACTTAACCTAAAATCTATCAACTTATTTCCTCCGGTGTGGGGGGTCGTTAGGGTGCCAGGAGGGAATGAGCATCCCTCCTGCCTTCGTAAATTAGTCTTGCGACGCAAGTTTTGAGACATTACTAAACGGTAAACCACTGTGGCGCTGTTCGGTACTTGAATATTTATCTCTGAACGGTTCGTACTCTGCATACTGGACATTCGTATGTGAACTGTGTCATTCAAAGGATAAATAAAGTATATAACAAACTAATCTGGAACTTCTTCATTCTTAATTAATAGTGTTCAATTAACTGAGTCTCGTGTATTCTACTNGCATTCTACCGTTGAGCTAGCGTGGCAAGTAAACAGCCGGCAGTGTAAGCGGCGATACGTTACAAGATGGCGCCCAACCTTTGAGGCTTGCATTATTCTAAATATTATAAATATTTTGTAACGAGCAGAGGCCCGCTTTATTACAATCTCATTACTAATCACACTGAGTACAAATTTCTTGGGTGCATCATGATATTCGCAGTAAATACCAGGTGGTTATAATTAAAATGACTGTACTCACAGTCGCCAAGAGTGGATGGTAATGAGTGTATGATAAAAATTGTTGGTAGACATGCTTCTGCATTCCCTTATTAGCATGAAAGAAAATTAGTTNTGTATGATAAAAATTGTTGGTAGACATGCTTCTGCATTCCCTTATTAGCATGAAAGAAAATTAGTTACAACATCCAACACCAGGTGAAATTGTGGCACTGTGGAAGAAATAAATGCATGTAAATTGTACAGAACTTACTGTACAGTATAGGAACAGGATCTAGGCAGAGAAGATATGGTAAAATGTATGAGAAGGTATAATGATGATGACTTTATTACCGTATCAACTGGTTGTTACAAAATGTTTTCAATACGTACCAGAGACATCGGCCATGTGCTGCATCCATAAAACAGTGTGATACATGGTTGCTCGCATGGATTCAGAATGACATATCACCGTATGCTGGCCTTCAGTTTATGCAGAGATCGAACAGGCCCCTTGTAGGCGCGATCTTTCAGGTATCCCCAAAGCCANGTATGCTGGCCTTCAGTTTATGCAGAGATCGAACAGGCCCCTTGTAGGCGCGATCTTTCAGGTATCCCCAAAGCCACAAGTCACATATGGGTTGAGGTCGGACGCCTTGCAGGCCATGGAATTGGAATCATTGTGGAGACAATGCGTTCATCTGTGAAGGTTGCACGAAGCAGACGTTACACTTGGGAACCGATATGCAGTATTGCCCCATCTTGCATAAACACAGTTATGTTNAGGTTGCACGAAGCAGACGTTACACTTGGGAACCGATATGCAGTATTGCCCCATCTTGCATAAACACAGTTATGTTGTTGCAAGGCAGGAATCACATGCTGCCCAAGGATGTCTTGCTATCTGTAGACGTAACAATAGACCGTACAGTTCCTTGGGGTGTATTCCTCTCAAAGAAATATGGACCAAGAATAAAGGTGCTTGTGAAGCCACACTACACAGTCACAAACACACAGTGTAATAGATGTTCACGTACAGCATGCAGATTAGCTGAACTCCATATGCGATAGTTCTGCATTTTCACTGCACCTTCAAGTGTAAAATGTGACTCGTCAGTCCACAGAATATTCTCCGGCTACATGTAATCCACTTCCATCCGTGCGAAAAACTGAAGGGCCAAGTCAAGGCGTTGCTGCGGATCATGAGGTTTAATTTGGTGTACAATCATAATCTTGTAGAGATACCAGTGTGAAATGTGCCACAGACGTATCAAACTGTTGACGTTGTAGAGAGAGTAAAATATGAAAAGTATATGTTGGGTAGTTTAACTGCAAAAAATGCAAGAAGACCTAACCTAACTTCATGATAGAATCACAGGGGATTGGTGTACCATATGTATTGACAGGTATAAATGACATTAATTAAATGTCAGAATAACATTTAATCCGTTGAGACCTTATTGTCCTTATTNTGTATTGACAGGTATAAATGACATTAATTAAATGTCAGAATAACATTTAATCCGTTGAGACCTTATTGTCCTTATTCCAATGCGCGGTCACATGGCAGCACACATGCTCGCACACACAATCCCCCTCCCTTCTGTCATTTTGTGAGTTAGGTTAGATTTTCTTGCATTTAATGTGGTTAACAAANGGTTAGATTTTCTTGCATTTAATGTGGTTAACAAACCCAAATAATATGTAGTTTACATAAATTTTATGCTTAATACCCCACAATTTTCCTTCTCTTCATAGCCCTCCCCACTATCGCATTTGGTAGTATGTACTGAGAATATATTGTTGCCCCTGGTAGATTTGTGTTCTATGTAATTAGTAATGTCGATTTATTCCATTTTCCATGAAAATTTATTTAGTTTTTGGAAAAACACCTAGTCTATATAATTACAGCAGTTTCCACACTAATATGCAATATGTCACTGAATACAATTTCCATTTTAACATACAGAAATATATAGTCCATTTAACTGATTAACTGAACATCAATGAAGTCATTCATCCCTAATGATGGCAGATTGTATTGCTGATTACATACAAATAGGATATACTCTCCTTTTACTGAAACAATTAAACTTCACAAATGCTCGTGTTTCACATAATAATTATATTTAACACTTCAATCAGCACAGACGGCACTCCACAAACACACATGCTCAACTAACTGTAATTGTGTTGAAATGGCTGAACTAATCACAGCTATATCCGCTTATAATTTAACGACTTTCAATTGGCTGTTCTTAACGTCACTACATCATAATATGATGAATATACCATGGTGATACATGGCAACAAAGGCTCTGAATGCCTTTTATGACTTTATTTGTACTGTATCAATGGGAAGAATTACAAAGTCCACCAGAATTTCAACAAGGCGCCTAGCAAAAGCCAAATACATAGTTTTCATAACTCTCAGACGTGTTTCCTTCACAAAAGTAGTGATTCTTAATAATTACTGTAGAATGTTATAGAAATGTTATTGTTAAGTTCAGTCCTTCAAAAGACATTGTTGCACACTTAGCAAATTTGTTTTTAAGGTATTTGTGTTTTTAGAAATATAAAAAGATTGTCAAAGATAATATTATAAAATAATGTAGTTACATTATCTCCTTATAACTTAAAATTAATGTTAAAAGGTTGTTTGTAAGTGGCCTTATCATTTGCAAACATACTGTATTTTGATAACAGTAGCATGAGTATGTACCATAAACNCAGTCCTTCAAAAGACATTGTTGCACACTTAGCAAATTTGTTTTTAAGGTATTTGTGTTTTTAGAAATATAAAAAGGTTGTCAAAGATAAAATTATAAAATAATGTAGTTACATTATCTCCTTATAACTTAAAATTAATGTTAAAATGTTGTTTGTAAGTGGCCTTATCATTTGCAAACATACTGTATTTTGATAACAGTAGCATGAGTATGTACCATAAACNGGTTGTTTGTAAGTGGCCTTATCATTTGCAAACATACTGTATTTTGATAACAGTAGCATGAGTATGTACCATAAACAGTGGCGGTGCGATGGGTTATGCTTTCGTGCTCTAGCACTGATCACATCCTCATATTTTGATGGAATATTTTATTCAATCAGTTTTTTAAATATAAAGTATTATTGACTAAAAAATTATGCTTTTTTCTTTAGCTATACAATATTACTTGGTTAGAGCTCAATTTTGTTGCCAGAGATAATTATTTGCAGGGTTTTAGCCTTGCGCGCACTGCCTCAATGCATTACTGCGGCCTAGTTTGGCAGCCTCACCTTCAACCAGACTCTGGCTGGCCAGAGCCACAGAGAAACATAGGACTGTCGCCCTTATCTGCGCCTTCTTGGTCCTTCACCTTCTGTGTGTAGGCAGTGAACTCAACAGTGCAGCATGCTGGCTTCGTGCAGCCAAAAAGCATTCAAACTAAACTCGTTACCACTCAAAAACTACCGAATCAAATATTTTCACAATTTTGTGGGAAATCTCTCATATTCATAGCCAAAAGAAAGGTGTTTTATAAAAATCGTATGAAAAAAAAAACAAAAAATACATATATGTAGTATTCATGTGAAATGAAGAGCAAACAATAAAGTTTACACTGCTCTTAAAGCATTACGACTCATGATTTCATTGTTTCGGTGTATATNTAAATTCAAAAATATTTCACCCATATAGGAGAGCGGCAGCTACGAACTGTCTGATTTTGCCTATCTTCCATTACTCTTCTGTAATCTTGTATCTCCATACTCAATTTTATTACAACGATTAATAATCAATTTACTTTACACTGTGGCATACTTTAATATTAAACCCAAGAATCTTAAATATGACAGAGTAAGCATATTTCACTACGGCAATTTACAAGATACTTTCGATTTCAAACCACACNTATCTCCATACAGTTAAAATAATGTTGCTAATTATTAGTTAAATGTTTACACTGTGGCATACTTTAATATTAAACCAAAGAATCTTAAATATGACAGAGTAAGCATATTTCACTACGGCAATTTAGTTCTATGAAAGCTAAAGTTTGGTGTGTTGCCTCACCCAATCAAATTCACAATCCACACTGTAGAAAATTAGTGTAGGTAATAGTTTGCCATAATTTTTGTAAGTTGACAATCATTCATACTATACATGCATTTATACCTAATTATTTCATGAGTAAATGAAATATAGTTGACACAGATGTTTTCTAGATTTCAGACTTCATAATCCTTTGCATCAGTCCATACTGCTACAGCCGATCATGGAGCCTACAGTTCACTGGTCATGACGACTAAACAAGTGTTGTGAAGTATGTACAGAAATATAAACCCAAACTCTAACTGATGTTCTGGAATGAAACTTATGTCTATAATTTGTTGGGCTCTTTTTCAGTATTTGCTTTTTTGTAGTTTAATATTTATTTTTAAATAATGCCGCTACTACACTTTGAAAAAACATCCAATGTAAAGTAGAGCGTACAAAATGTTAAACCACAGGTTTACTTGTACTGTAATAGTGTAGAGTTAATAAACCTGAAAGATTCTTGTTTAATTCTAATAAAATACAATATCCAAATCCACAGAATTGCATAACTGCCAGCAAAAAAATTGTTAATTATTTGCTACTGCTACGTGAATTGAGAAAATACCAAATATTGATTGTCAATGTTTTTTATGCCATAGCATTATTTATGCTTTAATTCAAGTTTGCATTTAAAATTCACTTATTTCCCTCGCATATAAAATAATGAACCTCCTTTATCCTGCATAGTCTTTCTTCTTTTAATGAAAACAGTTTAAATGCATTTGTTTTAATTATAATAATTTAGTAGAGCTAGTAGCTTACAAACATAAAATTACACACCAGATTTTTTTAATAGTCTATGCACAAAAATGCAGTTTTGTACGACATAATTATTAACACCTGTAGACCTACTCGAGAAACATCTGATCAACACAACCACATATGAAAAAAATTGGCGAATGAATTTCAGTACTAAAATACAACACAATTGTGATATTTAATTAAAAATCATAAGATGAACAAATTTTGTTTACAGTATAGAAGCTCAAAATATAAATTGTTTGAATAGGAATTTTTCCTACTTTTTCTGCATACCACGCGATAGTGTGATAAATTTTTAGACTCACAATGTAGTCCTTTCATTATTTATGTGTGTATAACATGAAAATAACACATTTTAAAATATACTACAATTTTGCGCTGGGAAAACGAACAATGCCATGTTGACATCAGTATACATGGTGGACTTTGTTGTTTACATGCAAATACCCTAGCGAGTAATGTGTGCATTTGCAATATTTTTTATTTTTTTTTGTTTCGGAGGAGTTTAACCCAGCGTTGGTCGCGCAGTGAGAATTTCCCTCACACTTCCCGAAAAAAGTGTGTATTGGACTTAATTTTTCTTTATTTCCGGCTGATATTTTTTCTATTGGTTCCTTATGTATAAATACAATTTAATAAATTATTATTTGAAAAAAACATTCCCATGTCACCAACATAAAAATGATTTTGTACACAAAAGCGGGAGTGAAAGGGAAATGCTCACGGCGCAACCACTCGCTTCACTGGCGCCGGCCAGCCGTCCGACAGGACAAGGCATGTACGGCCCTGCCTCCCTTCGCCTAGTTGTCTCCCAGATTTGTCAGTAGTCTTTCACCCTTCATTGTGATTGTTTGAGTAAAGTGCGAGTTAGTTTTTTTTTTTTGCTGAAAAATGAGTCCTGCAGCAAAAATTTTACAACTTTTGAAGACTTCACCTGAAGAAAGGAATGACTGTTAAGTGCATTTTGTTCTTTTAGAGTTCGTAGGTAAAGTTTAGGTCATATATTTGAATAAAGTGGAATTTTTCGGTTTTAGATCATTATTCATGGCTACTTAAGTTTGGACAAAGCAGTACCGGAGGTCAAATTTCCAATGCTCCAATTGAAGAAAATGAAGTAATTCCACATCATGACCTTGAAAACGAATCTGATAGACCTAGTTAACATGAGGATCATCAGTCTCAATCAGAAAATGGTAGGCGAAAATTAATCCCATCAAAAAAGGTGGAGAGAATATTCATCAGAAGTAATTTGTGGTGTCTGCCCATGAAGAAAAAATAGAAAACCAAAAAAACTTGTGGAATCTGCAAACTACCTATTTGTAATGAACATTGTGAATTTACTTGCCCTAAATGCATTTGAAATTGTTAGCGAATTAGAATCAGAAAAAGTAATAAATTATTATTAACATTATTCATATTTCTAATTTTATTTGATTATGAATGTAACAGTATTTTTTTTTATAATACTAACATAAGAGAATATATACCATTTCTTGTAATTAACGATTTAGTTTGCATTTTTGGTATTACTTTTTAAGGCTTATATATAAACAAAAGAGTAATCCCTACTGTTCTCTAAATAATCTAGTATTAATTTTGTTAATAATCAATTGTATTGTGTTAATAAAGTTTTGTTGTTTTTATTTATTTTTTTTTAAATACATGACGTGACCAAGCTGGGATACGACGATAAAGCCAACTTGATCTGCAGTGTTCCCAGAGTTGTTAAGTAAAATGTGTGTGCCCGGCGCCACAGCTCTGCGGTGAGCTGATGAGATGTAGGTTCGTCGGTCGACAGCCTAGGGACTCTGGTAACACTCCGTCATACACACTCTGCTGAGGTTGTCGGCCACTTCGCACGCCATACTTGATTATCAATAAAAACAGTGGTGCTGGTTGTTAAGGTATTTATTACCCTGTTATGTACACTCAACTACACAGAAGACACGTGGCCTGAATGGCCTGGAACTACAAGCGACCACGTGGTCTTATAATGTGAGTCTCGAAATGCACTTTTGATTTCCAATAAATAATCACGTCGCTCTTCCCCCGACACTATGCAAGTTAAATAATAAATTATATGATGATAATGATTTATTATGTTGTGGATGCGACTGGATACTATTCGACAGGTGATGTCCTTGCTAGCGCTTCTGCAGCGTGGGAGAGCCTAACGTGCGAGCTCGTCCAAGTCTTCGCGAATACTGCCGGAAATGTGAGCCGGCTTCCGCCGCCTAGGCGCCGCCGACCCCATGTGGTGATACGGTGAAACATAATATACACTGAAAGATGATTATGGGATGGAAAATGATATGAACTAAACTAACACAAGAAAACATAATTACAATTACACAAATACATAATAAAAATTATAATACTTATTCTAAATGTTTTCATTGCACCAGCCACAGCATTGCCAAATGTAGAATGCCACATATCTCTGGCTGTGGCTGGGCAGATTGTCGCCGATGACAAAACAAATTATTAATGAATTACACACTGACACTATTAACAAATACACTGACGAAATAAACTGAATAAATAATAAACACTAATGCACTCGTGCCTACAAGCCTGTCGGTGTGGTGTGTCTGGTGTGGGCATAAAGCGGCAGCCAGTGGGCAAAAGGACTCGTGAACGTGCGGTTCACGTCATACATTAATAATAATTTCACAATTTGATTGAATTAAATACATTAAATGGGTAAATGATTTATTGATGCATTTGTTTTAAATAAAATTTTTAAAAAAACCCCATAAATAATGCAGATTATAACTAACAGAAATGACTAAAACTGAGATGTGAGGGAAATGCTCATGCACGACCAACGCCGGGTTAATGTTATTGCTGTGTCATCAAACACCAGCAAGTGTCGCATAGTTCCATTAAACAAAAATAAAACTAAATTCATCCCTCATAAGATACCTTAGGGGGAAAATCCTAAGAGTGAAACATATCTAAACATAGTAAGAACCACAAAACACTAGGCAATTTGTGACAAAAGTATATGTTTTTTCCATGAAAATTAATTTAGTACTATGTAAATTTGTTTTAATTACCGTAAATGCACTAGTGTAATCAGTAATATGGTAAAGTTTATTATAAAAGTGGTTCCTGTACAGACAACAAGAAATTGCCTTTAGGTTTCATAAACTAGGTGTGCCAAAAATAAAGCGTAACAAATGTGGAGAAGAAAGGACAGTCGGGCTTAAAATTCTCCATTTGTGCTGCTTGACCAGGAATAACGCGGTCCTCACGACATTTTGTGGTGTAGGTCTGGCCGATGCGGCACAATATACACTGATGTCACAGCCGACCAGTCATAAATCTGACCAGGTGCGAGGAACCTGCGAGCGGTAAAGGCCACTGCCTTCTNCTGGCCCATGCGGCACAATATACACTGATGTCACAGCCGACCGGTCATAAATCTGACCAGGTGCGAGGAACCTGCGAGCGGTAAAGGCCACTGCCTTCCGGGAAGATGGTCCACGATTACATCTACGGACCAGGCTACCATGTTGCATCGACCGCGTGTTCCGTGTGCAACTGCGATGTGTGATATAAAATGACCATTCAGAAATGGAATTCCACTCTGTGCGGTGTGCTACATGCTAACGCGTTATACACACGAGTTGCTTACATTATGTCGAATGGATTACCCCTGCAGCATAATCAGTTCCAGTGCTTGCAAAGCATGGCACAGTGGATAACATGCCAACCAGAACTCCTAGAGCACGAGCTTCAGCCAGCAACCGGTGAGTACCCAAACCACAACCAGAGTTTAAGGTGTCGGGCAGAATATTGCGTGAATCCCAAAATGGCGTGCATAAATTGAAAAGAGTATAACACGAGTATTCACCCCAGTTGTATGGCAGGCGGTCTGTGAGGGAATGTTTGTGTAAACAGTTTCAACAAAAGCACGCAGCCCAATATTGGACCATACTGGAACCCACACAAATAAAAAGGCAAATTGATGTGTTCACCCAACCTGTGCTGAGATTACATAACCAACAAACCCAGAGAATGAAACTCGTGCCACCCATGCGCGCATAGCAGGGAATGATAGGAGCCGGCGGACCACAGTGCGAAACACCATGTCTATCAGCCCCCGATTACAGGAAAATCCTAGGCGGGCGAAATTACATTACACCTGCAAAATTTCAGACAGCCAAATTTTCTGGCTAGACAGCTGAGGATGCTTGCGCATTCCTCAAAGACTGCACTACCCGACAACAACAGTACAGGCTTGGCGAGGAAGAGTGGGCGAGTCTCATAGAGAACCAACCACTCGGGGAAGCAAAAGCATGGTAAGGGTCTGCAATAGAATACATATCCTGGGGACAATTCGTACACAAATTTTATTTCAGAAAAAAAAAATGTTTTCATATATGGTCAATCTGTTTTGAGTTTTGTGGAGGTTAAAAATAATTTATTTTTCAAAATCAATTTTAAAATTAAAAATTTTTCAGCTGATTTGAACATCTATACAGTGTATGGATACCAAGATCCAGGATGGAAAATGTGATGTAAATAGTTAACATTACTAAGCAGTCGGGGATAGTAATGCGGATCTAGTCCGGCGACTATGTTAAGAAAAGTCAGAATATTGCACAATATTCCTATTTCGAATAGAATGGGTGCCAGCTCACTGGGTCAGCACAATGTCACATTTCTCAGGATTGTAGGCTGAAAGACCACATGACAGTACCCCCTGACACACCGTACAAATTTACAGGAAAACATAAAATATAACCAGCGTATTCAGGCTCCCCAGCATGCCTTAGTATTACCTTTACCTTATAAATTAATGATGTCTCATTGAGGCATCAATGACTTCCTGGATAGGGCCAGGGCCCGAAATACAACACTAAATAGGAACTCACAATTTTTGGTTAACTCAAGTAAATTGTATTGCCAAATAGTGTACACAGTTATATATAAACAACGAAAAGCAAGCGGAACTTACTCACAAGGCCTGCCAGCGACCATCACTGTACAAAAAGGCCAATAATGGTGCGATAACTTACCACAGTAATTAAACCTCCAGGGTCTGTAAATTTAGCTGACTGAGGGGTGCTGCGAATGCGAGGAAAACTGTTGGAAAAAAATAATAAAAGTTCCAGCAAATAACATCAACCTATTGGAGTTAAGTGTTAGGAACAAAGTATGAAAGTCCCCCGCGACGCGACGCACATGCAGCGCCTAAAACGCATGGAATCAGATTGCCGGAGATGGCGCGGGTGAGCGGCGTGATTACTGAGAGCTCGTTCTACTCCACAAGGTAATTTTCTTAACTGACCTCAATAACATCGAACGTGATAAATATACACATAGAACACTAAAACATTCTGAGTGTGTTTTCTTAATACTGTATAGAGTTAAGGGTTCTTAATTAAGAACTAATTTTAATATAAAACATGATTATGTGGTGCCTTTCAAAGTACATGGGAAATTCATGTCTGTTTAGTTTCGGAGATCTCTACGAGTGGATGGTCAGATTGAACGAAAAACTTATTACTTCCCACATCACTAATTAGCTTGATTAGACAATTGCACTCGGAAAATTATATAGAACACTTCATATACCCTAGCCTTGCTACTCTACACCTCATTAAATATACATGTGGTGTGCATTTATTCAACTATTACTTCCATTCCACTAAAAGGAATTTTAATAACATTTGCCGTGGGCTGTAACTTCTAATGGTGTTTAATACACAATCTAACTATTGATTCCTAACCTAAAAACACAGATTTCTCTAGGGACACAACAGGCACTCGGTTGAATCACTCGGTATTGGGCCACGACCTTCTCCCGAGTGAACGATGCAGGCATGGATCGGCACGCACAATGTCCGTGTTCTGCGAGCCGCACTGGTGCGATGACTGTGGGCCAATGACATGATGACTGTGGCCATGTCAGACCACGCAGGAATGGTCCACGTCAAATGCCATTCCCTCCAAAGGCCACTGTCATGGCAGGCAAGGGCAGCTCAATGCCACATTCTACAGAAGGTTATTGAGCGGAGCACTGTCGCCGCGGGTGCAGCCGTCTTGGCGAGATGAGCTGTACAGAACTGGGTCGCCCTACTGCAGGGTTGCATGCAACTGGTGTCTGTTCAGCTTCTCCTTCCAGGTGATATCTTACTGGTTCGGCAGAGTTGGTCGGCTGGTTCTACACCAACTCGGCAGGTTGGTGGCCCTGCCACCATCAAGATGTTACCACTGCTACTGCTGATGCTGCTGTATTTCTGCAGCTGACATCGATGCTGTTGAGTGTGGTATGGCCGCCCCATCGAGGAAATGCTCGACAGGAACTGGACCTGGCTACCGTTGAGTCGTGTAACCTGGCAGTCTGGAACGGGGCACCTAAGGGTGTGGGAATGACCCGGTGACCTATGTTGTGGCACTGGGTGCTGCCGCATATGGTGGTCGGTCGTCATTCCGGGCGCTCTCTGTAGAGGCGCAAGTGCCCACGGCTAGTGTCTCCCACATGGCAGCTTACAAACTAGATGTCCTTGAGGGCATCGGAGTTGGTGGACCTGGTAAGCCGTGCATGCCAGATGCCAGTCATTGTCATTCTGAATCGGCCGGGACTACGGTTGCTTCTGACTGGTGTTACCATGCGGCGCAGTGGCACAGCGCCTCCGGCGCAGCTTGTAGGTCATCATGATTGGAATTTAGCTTGCGTTCGTGCACCTATCTGGTTGATGTAGTCGGTCTTCCCCATCCTTCGGACCTCTGTGTGGGGTCCACTTCAGCACGGGGCGAATCCTGCACAGAAATTGTTGCGGGCACCCAACTACAGGTGTTCTCGCACTTAGAAATGTTTTGCAATTTGCAGCTCTTTCACGGTATGTGTGGGTTCTGACAGTCACTATTGGACATACAGCTCCTGTCATTCCTTGGCCTGTTCGAACATTTGCCTGCTGTGTCCTTCTAGTGTCTCCATTTTTGAGGGTCCTGTGTTTTGTTGCGTTTTGTGGATGTGCATATTCCCAGGGTCGTGCAAGACCATGTCCGTACAATTACTCTCCAGGCGAGTGGCCAGTGGCTTCGTTCTGTAGGTTTCTCAGGCCGAACAGTATCTCTGGAACATGAGTGGCCCAGGTGGTGGGGTCACCCCCCATGCGAAGCCGGAACTGTGCCTTGAACACTTGGTTGCTTCATTATGTGGGATTCGCATGGTTGTGGTACATTGCCATTGTGTGGTGTACTCCCCGCCACTTGGTGCAGAATTTCTGCCATTATTTTCCCCTGAGCTGCAGTCCACCATCGTAGATGATTACCTTAAGGTAATCATTCTGGAATGCTCCCAATATGTTTTTGAGGTATGAACTTTGGAGCTAATAAGCCTCGCACCACCTGGTGCACAAATCCTTCACCACCAATAAAAATCTTTTCCCATTTGGGGCGCAGGGTTTTGGTACCATGAGGTTCAAGGCGAAGATCAAGAAGGGTTTCTCTGGTATGCGGGGTTGCTGTTGAGTAATGCCATCATACTGGTGTGCTTTCAGGCAGATACATGTTTTGCAGGCATGTACAAATTCCCCCAATTGTCGGGTGAGCCCTGGCCAGAAATAGTTACCTATAGTCGGTTCACGACTCAAAGAGACTTTCTTGAAGCCCTGCTAAAGATCTACTTTCAAGCCCATTTCGTATCCTTTCGCCTAAGGTAACCAAACATTGCCATGTGACTGCCATGTGGCAGACACATGGCAATGTTTACATGCAATGTTTACATTCCACTGAGTGTGTGTGCAAATGTGTTTGTACATGCATGTACCCATTATAAAATTCATGTATATATTATTAATGGATATTCCACAAGCTTAAAGTTTTTAATCTTGACAATTTCACACAAAAGAATATGCGATGCAAGGGAAAAACATTTCATTCTATAAACCCAAAATGTGAGTATTAAAAATTGGATGTTTCCTGTGTGTGTGCGTGTGTGTGTGTGTGTGTGTGTGTGTGTGTGTGCAGGTTTGATTTTGACTGGGGGGTTGGGTAGGGGATAAAAACTTTCACTTTGATTACTTTGATTATTATAGATGTGGCACAATACTATGCATTGAAATGTGTCAACATTCAAGGAGTCCACCCAACATCATAAACANACATTCAAGGAGTCCACCCAACAACATAAACATGGCACCACCAATCTCTCATAAGCCCCTGGATGGCCATGCTGCCACGATGTCAGGAACCGAAGTTCCCATAACCCTTATAGTGGGTTTGCAACAAAAATACAACCAGACAGACTTTGTTCAAATAATTGAGCCAGCGGTAGGCCGCTGTGTTTATGTTTAAGTTGGGCTCCAGGCCTGTATTTAATGCTGTTAACCTCTGTTGCTATCTTAAAATAATCTAACTTAAAACTAATACGAAAAGACATTGGTTTCACTAATGTCTAATATTCAACCAATTAAATTGAAACATGTTGCTATGCAAATTCTTAGAGAAGGAACAAAGTAAGTGTGCCAAGGATTTTGTAAAGAAATGACAATAACAAATTAAACATAACTAAAAAATGTGGCTCCAGTAAACAAAATATTAGAGAGTACTGTTGTTTACAATAATTAAAGAAGCTGACAATGGTGTATCCTAACATCTCCAGTTTGCATTAAGTTAAAACATCCTAAAGGCATAAGCCACAGTACTTATAAATACTGTTTATTTATTTATTTATTAGTTAGTTAAAAGTACCTGTAATAACTTATGGATTGTAGTGATTCCTTTTGCTACATAATTACCATAGATCAAAACAAAAAGTACATAAAAAACTCAACACAGCAGCAACTATAAAAAAAAANTTTTGCTACATAATTACCATAGATCAAAACAAAAAGTACATAAAAAACTCAACACAGCAGCAACTATAAAAAAAAATGAATTCATCCATCTCCACTCCAAAAATTAGAACCCAATTATTCAAAAAAATTACATTCTTCAATAGCTGCTCTCTGATGTAGACTGCTACTTTATATATAATGCTATAAAGCAAAGCTCAACAACATTACCCTACAATTTAACACTACACAAAAAGATTTTGCAAAAAAGGNATATAATGCTATAAAGCAAAGCTCAACAACATTACCCTACAATTTAACACTACACAAAAAGATTTTGCAAAAAAGGCTACAGCAAACGGAATGTTGTGCCCCTGCAGCCAATTGATGATGTCATCCTTCCTCCAGCAACTGTTGGGGAACTTCTCCAGTTGAAATCACCACACGATACAACAAATTAAAATGTATTACCCTTGAATGTTGCCAACAGTATGTCTGTTGTATAGAATGTTTGAATTAAGCACAATTCTTTCCAAAACATAAACTTTGAAATAGTTGGTTGGTTGCATAGTATTTATTGGATACCAAATGTATGATTGGAGACTTCTATAATGTGAACGTGATAAGAATGTCTATAACTACTGTGCTAGACATTCTTAAACTTTTCATATTACATGTAACTGTTTTCCTGATACCTGTGTTGACTAGCACAGAATCTAACATGTCACAAACAATATAAACATTTTATTTATTCAAAAACAAAAGGTTGGAGCTCACACCTGTGTGCTGTGATATGGTGCATTGTCCATGACGATGACCCTTGTATGTTTTTGGTATCAGTAACTGTAGTTGACCCAGAAACTGAATTATGGTCCTTTTTAAATTAAGCAAATTAGGTTGGCTATGTAGCACTGAAAGTGAAAAATATGACACTGATAATTTACAATAACTAAAAGACAATGGCTGTAGAACAGCGGTGTTGGGGAAATGCATTAATACACAATTGTTTACTTAAAAGATTATGACTGTGATTTCATCGAATAGGATGTCCTCTCGTGTTTAGTGAAGTGATACAGATATGTTTAATAGTAGGGGAAGTTCCAGTTATATCGACTGTAATCTATTTAGTGATGTAAAACAATGCAATGGCAATTAATGCCGCAATGTAACTTCTAAATACAAAACAAGCTCTTTCTTCAGAATCTTAAAATGCACCATCNAGAAACTAAATTATGGTCCTTTTTAAATTATGCAAATTAGGTTGGCTATGTAGCACTGAAAGTGAAAAATATGACCCTGATAATTTACAATAACTAAAAGACAATGGATGTAGAACAGCGGTGTTGGGGAAATGCATTAATACACAATTGTTTACTTAAAAGATTATGACTGTGATTTCATCGATTACGATGTCCTCTCATGTTTAGTGAAGTGATACAGATATGTTTAATAGTAGGGGAAGTTCCAGTTATATCGACTGTAATCTATTTAGTGATGTATAACAATGCAATGGCAATTAATGCCGCAATGTAACTTCTAAATACAAAACAAGCAGTTTCTTCAGAATCTTAAAATGCACCATCTCTCCATAACCTATATAAAATTAATTGGCTATAACACCATTGTCAGTTGTCTTTATAATAATTTTCCACTGTATATATTTGGTTGTTTATGAAGAATCCCTCGCAGGGGTACACAAATTCCAACACAAAGTAGTTTTTATTTTTAATTACACATTGTAATACCACCTTTTGGTTAATTGATTCATACACTCACATTTGAGTATATATAACCCTACAATCCTAGGTTAGTGTAAAATCCAAACAACCTAGGTTAGTGTAAAACCCAACAATCCTAGGTTAGTTTAAAAATGTAAAATAGTGATTCAGCCATAGTGAGGTTAGGTTAGGTGGGCACATGTTACGAAATTAGTCGGACGTTAATGCCCCTCGTATATTCGTTTTCCGCATCATTAGTAAAGTGTAATTATACAATTTTCCAAAAATTAGTCTTATTTTTACAGAAAAGCCCCTAAACTTAATAATTACCCTAATAAAACATTAAAAAGACATGTAGACAATGTTCGACGATGTTATCAAGTTATTAACAAGTTTTCTTTATGTTCTTGTAAACACACTTTGTAGGCCAACATAATTGACCTTAACACACACAACTTGTAAGCGCAATGGTTAATACTACAGATATTTTAACATACCTTAGCACTGTATATCTGGAGAGTTTCAAAATTTCTGCTGCTCTTTCCGCGACGTTGCAGGGTTTCATTTCCCCTCGCCTGGTTAGGGAATACAACGATTTGGTGAGGCTAATGATGTCGTGTTGACGTTGATGAGTGGTGATTTCTCTTTTCTTCACCTTGCTAGAATTCATGACTGCACACAAAAACTACCGCAACATACAATGTAAAGTATAGTAAATAAAATTTTAATCAAACCTGAAATAAATTTTAAAAATATTAAACACGTGAGAACGCACTACCTGTACACTCTTATATAGTTTTCAGAAGGAAAAGGAAACAGTACGAGAAAGTTAGCACAAATTAAAATCATATGTTATTAAAAACCAAATAATAAAGAGAGGATATAAAAAAAAAAAACCAATAAATGAATTATTGTAGGTTAAACAAGATAGTCCCACAATTTCTCTGGCATGTGTGTCAACCACACCCAGTCAACAACACAAGAACGCTGGTTAGTAAACAAATGGCCGCTGTACTTTAACCGTGAGCGGGATCATGTGACTATGCAAAAGACGTTAGCATCACATCATTAATAATTGGCATAATACGATAAAATTCTTTTCAACACCCATTTGTAAGTGATAAATTAACAATTACGATAAAATTTTGGAACTATTTACTCTCTTTGTGCTGGCAACCTGACGGCATAACTGAATCCGCGCTCGCCGCTGTTTGTAATGTTATATGCATGTAGCTAACGGCTAGGGTGTTTTTCCAATTGTCGATTTTCAAAAGTTTCTTCCAGTCGTGAACCGACTGTAGTTTGTTCTGCTTGGTTTACACTGCTCCTGGGTGTCACGCTATGAGTCTGGCATGCAAGAGTACCAGGACGAAAATTCGCCCTTCCTCTGGGNGCTATGAGACTGGCATGCAAGAGTACCAGGACGAAAATTCGCCCTTCCTCTGGGATGTAAATTCGCCAGTTCCTCTCTTCTCCTGTTGGCCTGGTCACCAGGCTGTTATCGACCACGCGCCAGTTATCCAGCTGTTTTATGGCACACTGTGACTGGTATTCAGCGACATTTGAGGTCAGCTGTTGTGCAGCGAGTACTTGTTTGTATTTTGCATCGCTTGATAGGTCTTGTATGGCATTACTCGTGCCGGGGTTACGTGCTGTATCCGGGCAACCGGAGGACTGTCTGGCCGGAATATGACTTCCCACTAGTCTTCATCACATTATATTTTGGTCGTTCAGGGAGCATGGGAAAGGGCGTGGGCTAGTTGGTTTTCTTCGCCCATAATGTGTTCCACCACAAAGACATAGGCCTGTAATAACATGGCCCACTGTGTGAGTTTGCTGCAGACAGTGCACATGTTATGGAGCCACATTAAACAACTATTGTCGGTATTCAACGTGAATCATTGTTGCTCTAGGTGTTAGCGGTAGTGTTTTAGTTCCCATGTGATAGCTAATCTTTGCCTCTCAGTAATGCCGTAGTTGCGTTAGCTTGGGGCAAACTTCGTGCAACTGTAGTCTATGACTCTATGTTCGCCGTCATTATTGTATTGAAATATAATGGCGCTAAGGCCCCTCGTGACTGGAATCTGTTTGCAGATATAAATGCCTCTGGGGTTTTAAACGGGATAGTTTGTCGTACTATTGGAATCAATATTTGCCATAGAAAACATTTTTTTAAAATCTAAAATTTTTCATATATGTACTGAGATACATATATAACTACACCACCAGTAATATAATGGCAATAAAATATTTATATGTGAATATTATTAATGCTAGGAAAGTATATAACAACATACTGATTATTTTCACTTATAATTTCCAGCAATGGAATGTGAAAGAAAAGTCTGTAGTGATTCACTATTCTTGAGTAATATAAAAATCAGTGTATTAATTAATTACTCATTAATAAAGCTCCGGATTGCCTTAAACTGATGCCAATAAGCACTTTCAGGACCTCTGAAATAGATGCTTGCAGTCCATGTCATATAGATATTCATCTTATTATTTCTAATTATATTCATCTTCCTGAAGCAGCAATTAACTTTTCTTTTAAACATTATTTTTAAGCAAATAAGGCCTACAAGTTCTTATTAAAGTTTGACGAATATGTGTATACCATCATTGAAATTATATACAAACTTGAATAATTTGTCAAGTGAATCTAATTTTGCTCAAAGTAACTCGTGCTAACGATTCCAGTCATGTGTTTTTTATTCGTACAATAATATTTTATGGAATAAGTATTATTGTAAACTATTTTACGGTAAAGAAGCTTGGTGCAGTAGTATATACGTTTTGGTGGCATCCCTATTATTTGAAACTGTTGTCCATTTGGTTTGTTTCGAGTCTTTGATTTCCGTTCTTTGGTATTTCTTTATTGGCATTAAAAAATCATTAAAAGTTTTTAATATGTTTGCTCTACTACTTACACATGTTTATGTATTTAACATGTATCAATACTTGTATGTACAAACCAGCAGGTGTAATAAGATTTGCTTCGTTGCAAAACTTCTAACCCCAAATTAATTGTGAAAATATTACAAGGCGCCAAGAAATACTATTAAATACTCGTGACTTATAATTTTTTAACAATATTTTTTACACATTTTTAAAGTTTGTTACAGCTTAAAATGAATTTACCGTTTACAAATTCTAAACAATCTTGCATATTCATGTAGCTATTAATGCTGCCCTGCAGGGACAACAAGAATTNTCTTAATGCTGCCCTGCAGGGACAACAAGAATTTTTTATCTTGAAAAATTAAATTAAAGATTGTATTGCAAAAATAATTTGCTACCTCATATACCCGGGTTTCCCAAACTATGGGTCGCGACCCACTGGTGGGTCGCGAGCGAATATTGAGTGGGCCCTGCCTATACCAACCGTCCGAGCCAGCGGCCGGGCGGCGGGTGACTGACGACTGACCTGGCGACGCGCGATCGGCGAGGCGATCGGCGTGCTGAGGGGAGCGAGACGGGCGGGAGGCGAACGAACGCATTTCACGAGTCTTTTGTTTTACGAAGTTCATTTCGAGCGTTATTGTAATCTCATTTAGTTACGTTTGAAGATAATAATGGAAAAGTGGTTAAAACGGGTAGCAAAAACTACCTCGCCGCCGCCAGTTGATTGCGAAAATAGAAGTGAAAATACAGATGATCTTTTGAGTGACAAAAGTGGCACTGAGTATGACTTTCAAATGCCTTCAACAAGTCGCGTCGAGTCAACGAAACGTCGGAAAGTGGTGAGAAAATATGACCCGGAATATCTGAAACTAGGATTTACTTGGAATCATGATACGACAGATCCGCGTCCTCAATGTGTGATTTGCTACGAAATATTAGCGAACGAAAGTATGCGTCCAAGTAAGCTGACACGTCATATAGAAACAAAGCATTCCCATTCTGTAAACAAGCCAGTAGACTTTTTTCAAAAAAAAATGTTAGAAATGAAGTCTTCTAAAAATATTGTTTCTCATTTCATTAATATCAATGAAAATGCTGTATATGCATCATACCTTATTAGCTTAAGAATCGCTAGAGCAGGTAAGCCTCATACTATTGGCGAAGACTTAGTATTACCATCGATTAAAGATGCTGTTGGAGCTATGTTTGGAGAAAAAGAAGTAAAAGAAATCGAGCGCATACCACTATCGAATAATACTGTTGCGCGAAGAATTGACGAAATGGCTGAATGGACAGAAGATGAATTAATCCAGCGATTAATTAATAGTAAATATTATGCTCTGCAACTAGATGAGTCTACCGACGTGCAAGGCCTATCTCAATTAATTGTTTTTGTGCGTTATATATGGCAAGAAGACGTGCATGAAGACATTTTGTTTTGCAAGCCAATTATTCGTGGAACAGCTGAGGTAATTTTCAACGTAATTGATTCCTATATAAAAGGAAAAGGTATACAGTGGAAGAACTGCGTCGGTATATGTACTGACGGTGCGCGGGCAATGTGCGGGAAAAATAGCAGCGTGGTTACAAGAATTCTTGAACAAAGTCCCTATGCTTCGTGGACACACTGTAGCCTTCATAGAGAAGCACTGGTTTCCAAAGCATTGCCTGATGATTTCAAAACAGTTCTAAATACAGCTGTTAAAATTGTTAATTATATTAAAACAAGACCCTTGCAAGCTCGCTTATTTCAAAAGCTGTGTGAAGAAATGGGTAGTCTTCATACATCTCTCCTGTTGCATACCGAAGTTCGTTGGTTATCCAGAGGAAAAGTACTGACACGATTAGTGGAATTACGCCATGAAGTTCTAATTTACTTGGAAGGAAAAACTGAATATACTGAACATCTAATGGACGAAGAATTTATTCTCAAGCTCACATATGTAGCGGATATTTTTTCGAAGTTAAATAAACTCAATTTGTATTTGCAAGGTTCAAACGGGTCAGACATTTTTGCGGTTCACGATAAAATTCGGGCGTTTATGAAAAAGCTTTTGCTGTGGAAAAGTTGTATTGAGGATGGGAAGTACGATTGTTTTGAAACACTTGAAACGTTTATTGTTGAAAACCAAGTGCAGCCAAAGATGAACGTAGTATTAGCAATTTCTGCCCATTTATCATTGTTAAAAAAAAACTTTGACGACTATTTCGGCGAGGAGATGAAAAAGCTCGACTTGTTGAATTGGATTTGTAACCCTTTTCAAGACCCGCTACCAACTGGTATGTCAACAAAAGCAAGTGAAGAACTAATTGATTTATCAGAAGATTCGTCACAAAAAAATAGTTTCAATCGTAAGCAATTAACGAAATTCTGGCTCTCGGTTGCTGGTAGTTATCCATGCCTGTTTGATGAAGCTATGAAAGTCCTCCTTCCCTTTACTACCTCATACTTATGTGAGGCTGGGTTTTCGAATATGGTGAACATTAAAACTAAATACCGAAATAAATTGGACATATCAAACTCACTGCGATTAAATGTAACTAAAGTTGAAGTTGATGTCAAAACTGTAATGGCGAAACATAGGAAACAATTTCATACTTCCCATTAAATTTATATAATTAAGTAATAAAAGATTGTATTAGAATAGTTTGTTATTTCAAAAGTCCTTTATTCATATTGCTAACGCTTAAATTTCCTAGAGGTGGGTCCCGAGTTTGTAAACTTATATCAGATGAGTCGCAGCCCAGTCAACTTTGGGAACCACTGCTCTAGACAATCTATTTTATTAAGGAAGTGAAATATAAATTAAAATACATATGTCTGTCACTAGTTGCGCTGCAAACAGTGAACAACATTCAATTGCGTTAATTTTGTTATATTCTGTACTCCTTGTTCTATGGTGTTTAATGATATTTCTAGTTGTTATTTCCTTTCTCAATGGTGATGAATTGAGACCCCAAGACTATACTGAATTTAAATGTATTTGATTTCGAAATCTGTAAAATGGAACCGCAAAAAGACTTGAGTATAAAATTGGAGCCAGGCTGTGATGGAAACTTAGTAAAAGTAAGCTAAATTATTGTAGTGAAAAGTTTGTTGTCAGAGACTAACAGTGTCTTCAATTAACGGGAACTCGCGCCGAATGTAGTCGGTTTTCATCTGCCAATCACTGTTTTGTACTGAACAGGTGCGCACTGAATGCTGTAATTTCTGCACTTACTCTGGAGTCAGCTTGGCTGTTTCAGTGCAATATGGAGGCGTGCTATGTTATAAATAAAAAGCGAAGTTAGCTTCGAATCCTAGCTACGAACTGTCTTAATGCTTTTTTCCGGTTTACAGCCAAACTTTGAATAAAAGAATTAGTTGCAGACTCTGCCTACAAGAAATTGACAAAACATAAAAACTAGTAGCAAACGAATTAATACAGAAAAGGCTGATATTCATATTAAAAAAACAAAGGTAAATGCAAAATTGTAGCACATTTAAAATTCGCCTTCATTTGTAAAGTTTCAAGTTATATACTTAAAAATTGAAAACTAAGCAATGTACAAAAACCTGACCAATTACCTTGCTTACGCCTAACTTTTGTCATACAAATATGCTTAAAAGTCAGGGTAGGTAATTGTAAAGGGTAATTATACAGAATAGCGGCTTTTCCGAAAATAAAAAAACTCCCTAAGAAAGGTATATTTCTACTCTACCAATTACACAGAACATGAATTTACTAGGGGCCTAAACATATGATTACAAACCACAAAAGCGATAGTAGGGAGGTCTATGAAGATTAGAGAAATTGTGGGGTAAAATCACTAAAAATACACCCACAGAACATGAAAATACCTCAATTTAACATTTGTCCACATAATTTCTTAATATGTGCCTATTTAAGCTAACTTAACCTAACCCTGCGATGTGTGAGTCACTGTTATACATTTTTAATCTAAAAATAGGACTAGGGATTTAATCTAACCTAGGATTATAGTCTCAAGAGGTTAAATAGTACAGTTCTTTCACCCGCAGTTGTAACAGGGTTAAACACAGTCACGGCACAAATATTAACGTGCATTACATGTAATGTGCTATACGTGTATAACACATATGTTTACAATGTAAAATAATAACTGTAAGAACTATTGTCAATACAGACATTGTCAAAAAGTTATAAAGCTGACCTAAATATGGTTATAGGCCTAAATTAAAACATTCGTACGAAATGGCATTTGAAAAATGACAGAATTATTTGAACAGCTGCAAAAAGTAAACAAAGCATTTGCCAGTTAAAACGTATTAGTCACATGGCAGTGTTTATGTTTACATGTAGCGGAAGGATACTTAATTGGTAAACAAAAGTATAACTTCAGCAGGGCTTCAGAAAATTGTGAAGTAACCGTGAATGGCCTATATCCTAGAATGATAGGGTTTTAATCTAACCTAGGATCATAAGGTTTTAATCTAGCATAGAATTGTAGGGATTTAATCTAACCTAGGAATATAGGGTTTTAATCTAACATAGGATTGTAGCGATATAATCTAACCTTGGGGTTATATGGTTTTAATCTAAACTAGAATTGTAGGGTTTTAATCTAACCTAGGCTTATAGGGTTTTAATTTGGCATAGGATTGTAGGGATTTAATCTAACCTAGGAATATAGGGTTTTAATCTAACATAGGATTGTAGGGATTTAATCTAACCTAGGAATATAGGGTTTTAATCTAACCTAGGATTGTAGGGATTTAATCTAACCTAGGAATATAGGGTTTTAATCTAACCTAGGATTGTAGGGATTTAATCTAACCTAGGAATATAGGGTTTTAATCTAACCTAGGATTGTAGGGATTTAATCTAACCTAGGAATATAGGGTTTTAATCTAACCTAGGATTGTAGGGATTTAATCTAACCTAGGATTATAGGGTTTTAATCTAACATAGGATTGCAGCCATTTAATCTAACCTAGGAGTATAGGGTTTTAATCTAAACTAGAATTGTAGGGTTTTAATCTAACCTAGGCTTATAGGGTTTTAATTTGGCATAGGATTGTAGGGATTTAATCTAACCTAGGAATATAGGGTTTTAATCTAACATAGGATTGTAGGGATTTAATCTAACCTAGGAATATAGGGTTTTAATCTAACCTAGGATTATAGGGATTTAATCTAACCTAGGATTATAGGGTTTTAATCTAGCATAGGATTGTAGCGATTTAATCTAACCTAGGAATATAGGGTTTTAATCTAACCTAGGATTGTAGGGATTTAATATAACCTAGGATTATAGGGTTTTAATCTAGCATAGGATTGTAGCAATTTAATCTAACCTATGAATATAGGGTTTTCATCTAACATAGTATTGTAGGGGTTTAATGTATAATCCATTCACGGTATCTTTGATACTTTTGAAAAGAACCTTTGAAAAATCACCATAGGAGTTACATGTCCCCTTGTGTTTTAAATAACTTGTAAAAACAAATATATAGCACTGTGATTAACTTTAAATTATTGTATTCTTTAATAAATGAAACTTTAAGTTAGTATCTTCTATAACTTGTAATATTTATTTCGTATTAGATACAAATTTAAAAAAAGTGAGAGCAGCGATGTGTTGGCAACGGCTAGTAATAAACAAGTCACAGATAAAATATTGTTTTAACCTTGTTTTTTGTAGTTATTTGTAAATTAAACGTTGTCTATTGATATAATTGGTATAATTAGGTAGCACTGAAGGAAATATATTTCATTGTTACAGTTAAAAAAATCAGCGCAAATTACAGTGCGTAGGCCCTAGTGACATGGTGTTTTTTTTTTTCGTCCGAGGAAGAAGCGATTAGGCGGAGCGGAGCTTGTCGCTCTCTCTCTCTTTCTTTCTCTCTCTCGGGAAGTTTCGCACCACTGGTAGCAGCAAAAAAATTATACACATTTTCAATTTTAGCGTATTTCATACTTATTACAGCAAAAATAATGATTTTTGAATTTTTAATTTACGAATGAAACAAGATTTTATTGTTAGAATAATAATTATTATATATTTAAATGTAATGGTGCGACGGTTACAAATCCGAAGTTAGCAGAAGTGGCAACTGGCCACTGCGTCTTGCTAATAGAAAAAAATAGGCAGAATGAAGCGTTATTTTCTCTTCTTGTGAAAAATAAAACTACCATATCAAGTTTCTACACGTTGTGATTTTTAAATCTACCTAGGCAAGTTACGATGTTGTGATGAATCTGTTTTTCTACGGCAGGTATAAATATACTGTAATCTACGTCGTGACCGCTGTGTGTGAAAGAGTATTGTTGTCTTTACGTTACGTTGGACCAATGTGTATGTGATTGCGAATATTGGACTTGCGAAATTTATATGTTTTAACACGTAAACTGTTTTTATGACGAAATTAATGTTTTGAAAGTAACGTCTGTTTATTTATCACAACGTAACTTTGCCCTATGTGTTTGAAACACAATTGTGTAACATGCTTACGTTTCTGTGATTTGAATGTTTTCCACAATCCCAACAAAATGCTAAGCCCTGCCAGATAAATTTAAATAAATAATGAAATAAACCTAGCAAACAGTAAGAACCAATGCATAGAAATATTAGCGGAGTAAAAGTTACGGTAGGCTTATTTGTGTGCATGTTCACCACAATGTTTTAAGTTTGTTGCTGCTACGTACAAAATATAAGCGACATGAGTTGCGTACTTGAATTTACTGTTTCTCTTCGTTGAATTGGCTGTTCCTTTGTTTAAATATTTATTCTAACTGAGACAGTCCTTTTAAAGAAATAATCCAACATATTTCAACAACAAGAGGTTAAATAGTACAGTTCTTTCACCCGCAGTTGTAACAGGGTTAAACACAGTCCTAGAATGATAGGGTTTTAATCTAACCTAGGATCATAAAGTTTTAATCTAGCATAGAATTGTAGGGATTTAATCTAACCTAGGAATATAGGGTTTTAATCTAACATAGGATTGTAGCGATATAATCTAACCTTGGGGTTATAGGGTTTTAATCTAAACTAGAATTGTAGGGTTTTAATCTAACCTAGGATTATAGGGTTTTAATCTAACCTAAGGATAAAGGGTTTTAATCTAACATAGGATTGTAGGGATTTCATCTAACCTGGGATGACAGGGTTTTAATCTAACATAGAATTGTATGGATTTAATCTAATCTGGGATGATAGGATTTTAATCTAACCTAGGATTGTAGGAATTTAATCTAACCTAGGATGATAGGGTTTTAATCTTACATTGGATTGTGGGGATTTAATGTAATGTAGGATTATAGGGTTTTAACCTAACTTATGATTATAGGGTTTTAATCTAATGTAAGATTTAAGGGATTTAATTTAACCTAGGATTATAGGGTTTTAATCTAACAGGATTTTAGGGATTTAATCTAGCTTAGGATTATAGGGATGTAATCTAACCTAGGATTATAGGGTTTTAATCTTACATTGGAATGTGGGGATTTAATCTAATGTAGGATTATAGGGTTTTAATATAACTTATGATTATAGGGTTTTAATATAATGTAAGATTTAAGGGATTTAATTTAACCTAGGATTGTAGGGATTTAATCTAGCTTAGGATTATAGGGATTTAATCTAACATAGGATTGTAGGGATTTTATCTAACCTAGGATTGTAGGGATTTTATCTAACCTAGGATTATATGGTTTTAATCTTACATTGGATTGTGGGGATTTAATCTAATGTAAGATTTAAGGGATTTAATTTAACCTAGGATTATAGGGTTTTAATCTAACAGGATTTTAGGGATTTAATCTAGCTTAGGATTATAGGGATTTAATCTAACATAGGATTGTAGGGATTTTATCTAACCTAGGATTGTAGGGATTTTATCTAACCTAGGATTATATGGTTTTAATCTTACATTGGATTGTGGGGATTTAATGTAATGTAGGATTATAGGGTTTTAACCTAACTTATGATTATAGGGTTTTAATCTAATGTAAGATTTAAGGGATTTAATTTAACCTAGGATTATAGGGTTTTAATCTAACAGGATTTTAGGGATTTAATCTAGCTTAGGATTATAGGGATGTAATCTAACCTAGGATTATAGGGTTTTAATCTTACATTGGAATGTGGGGATTTAATCTAATGTAGGATTATAGGGTTTTAATATAACTTATGATTATAGGGTTTTAATATAATGTAAGATTTAAGGGATTTAATTTAACCTAGGATTGTAGGGATTTAATCTAGCTTAGGATTATAGGGATTTAATCTAACATAGGATTGTAGGGATTTTATCTAACCTAGGATTGTAGGGATTTTATCTAACCTAGGATTATATGGTTTTAATCTTACATTGGATTGTGGGGATTTAATCTAATGTAAGATTTAAGGGATTTAATTTAACCTAGGATTATAGGGTTTTAATCTAACAGGATTTTAGGGATTTAATCTATCCTAGGATTATAGGATTTTATTGTAACCTAGAATTTTAGGGATTGAATCTAGCCTATGATTATAGGGTTTTAATCTAACCTAAGATTTTAGGGATTTAATCTAACCTAGGATTATATGGTTTTAATCTTACCTAGGTTTTTTAGGGATTTAATCTAACGGATTATAGGGTTTTAATCTTACCTAAGTTTTTAGGGATTTAATCTAACCTAGGATTATAGGGATTTAATCTAACCTAAGGATAAAGGGTTTTAATCTAACATAGGATTGTAGGGATTTCATATAACCTGGGATGATAGGGTTTTAATCTAACATAGGATTGTATGGATTTAATCTAACCTGGGATGATAGGGTTTTAATCTAACATAGGATTGTATGGTTTTAATCTAACCTGGGATGATAGCATTTTAATATAACATAGGATGGTAGGAATTTAATCTAACCTAGGATTATAGGGTTTTAATCTTACCTAGGTTTTTTAGGAATTTAATTTAACCTAGGATTAT